>SNQJ01S0149901.1:42408-56306 GCA_010110895.2 Picea sitchensis | reverse complement strand
GTCATTTGAGAGAATAACCCTAAGGTAGATTATGAACTAAAACTAAAGGTTAGAAAACCTCATTGGATCATGACAAATGAAACTCCCAATTGATGATTTTCTCAAGTTCCAAATTTGCACTTAGAATTTGAGAAACTCACCCCATACATGGTAGGATAGTTGAACAGTTTGTTAAACATAGAATTTTTCCTTCCTCTAGCAAAAAAATTTATAGTTGTTTACCTTTAATTGGACCTACCAAAAATATATATAAATGTATATTTGAATAAAATATAAAAATGAATGATGATTTACAATTGGTGGTTGTGTATATAAATATGATTGAAGAGGGCCTTGTGCCTTTTCATTAAAGATGTATCTTTTTTTATAAAATATTTATTTATATATATTATATTTGTTTATTTTTATTATGTTTTTATATTATATACTATATGTGCCTATCCTATGTTTATTTTTGTATATATAACATTACCTACCCCTTTAGTATTGCTTTGTTCTCAAAACAAGGGTAATGAGTCCATCTTCCATTATAAAAGTTCATATTGACTTTGGAATTTTTTTTAACATTGGGTCTTTATGCCATTTGTTCATATTACCTTGATGTATAGTGTTAAGTACCAAAGATTTGAATACAAAATACACCAGAATAGATACAAGAAGAATATATGAAAACCACACTTTATTATAGAAAACCCTTGAGGTAGGGAAACACCACACAATGGATCCTATTATGGAAGGGATCCTCTCCTGTTCACTTTCCTCTTAGAGAGGCAACCTTCTAATGAGCTTTAGCTCCAAATACAATACTTCTCTTCATGCTCATTACATTTCTTAAACCCCATTATATAGTGCTGCAACCACTGGAGACATTTTAGAGGGAAGGAGCGTTTCTAGGCAGGAACCTTATAAGAAATCCTCTTGCATTTATTATATCTAACTACCATGAGTGGGCCTTGGCCCAATACTATGGTGGACCTAGTACAGCTTACATTGAATGGCCTTCACTGTATCCCTATTGGCCCTCCAACCCCCTCACTACCTTTCTATATACCTAACATTCCATTATATGAAGCGTTGTCCTCAAGCTTTTTTATGAGGGTTTACAACCATATACCAAGGTCCATGGATAAGTGTGGACCATATTGCTGAAGTAGACTAGAACCGAGGGGTCCAATGAAATGGAACCCACCATCTTTGATAGTCCAACCACCGTTGTAAACCAGGTTCCTATGTCTAATTGCTCATGTGAACTCCCCATGGGAGATATCTGAACTCAAGAACCAAGAAGTGGTCTCCAAAGAGCTACATTGATCATGGGGATCCGAATATGTAGATCCCTCCATATCGAAAAATCATTTGAATAACACACTAGTGCTGGAGAATACTAAAAAATAGTATTCATAGAAGTCTCTTGATTGTTCTTTTATATTATTTCTCTATATATATAGCGTAAGGTAAGTCATCAAATAAAATATGGAAGTAGTTTTCATCGGAAGTTACAATTGTCCATATACCAATCATCACAATCTTCCTCATAATCATACCAAGCATATATTTCTTGAGTATATTCTGATATGATGTCAATGTACATGACATTCCTAATATATCTCTCTTGTGCTGCAAGTCTAATCTCTTTAATAACTTCCATATCACGTTGAAATTTTGAGTTGGAGGCTTCGGTTTGCGCAGTAGGACCATGAGGGATTGAAAGTGAATATCAATGGGAAACACCACATATAAGATACCAAAGGAAATCTCTTAAAATACTCCTATCCAATGGAACTAATCTGGTCTAAATTTGATTACCCTATTAAAAGTTATGAACTATGCAGTCCAGACACTGTCACGAAACACCTCAAAAAACAACTGATTTTAAATCAACGATATCTTCATTCCAGAGCTCCGATTTGGGTGATTTTTTGAAATCAACTATTTTTGAAATAGGAACTCATGTCATGTAATTTGTTTTAGAAATTCAGCCTCCAAATTCTACATAAATTAATTAAAAAAGCGTTTTTGATCATGTGCGGAAAAAATCATGAAAATTTGTAGATTTTAAAATGGCGATATCTTGACTTCCCGGACCGTTTCGAACAATTTTTTAAAATTGGAAAAATATTTCTAAGAGGGAACTTCAGAGCTACAACCCATTTACGCCATTTCACAAAATATCTGAGAAATTGTCCAAATATATGTGACCTCTTTTCTTCTCAGGAAACAATGCAAAAAACATTCAAAAATCCCACACTTCCCCGCGCTAAAAGAATTATCAAATTACCACTTGTTAAGTACCAAATATGAATACAAAATACACGGAATAGATCCAAGAATAATATAGGCGACCACACACTTTATTATAGAAACACTTGAGGGGTAGGGAAACACCACACAATGGATCCTATTATGGAAGGGATCTTCTCTTGTTCACTTACCTCTTAGGGGAAACCTCCTAATGAGATTCCAACTCCAAATACAATACTTCTCTTCATACTCATTACATTGCTTGAACCCTTTTATATAGTGTTCTGAACCACCTAAGAACGTGGGAAGAGCCTTCTAGAAACCTGCCTTCTAAAGAGTCCTCTTGCATTTGTATAATCTAACTACCATGGTGGGTACTTATTTAATTCATAGTGGACCTAGTCCTGCTTACATTGAATGCCCTACACTATTATCACTATTGGCCCTCCAGTCCCCCACTACCTCTCTAGATACCTAACATATAGATAGGTTTTCTTTGAGTTCTTCTTTCTCCACAGATGGCATTATTGTTTTCTTATGACCTAGGATTCCTTATATAGCTTATAGTTTCTTCCATCACCCTTGGTTATAAAATTATTCTAGGAGGTTTGTAAGGCATTAGGGTTCCCAATCATTATCAGTACTCTAATCCTAATGTCCCTTTCCATTAGGTAGGTAGAGTATTTATAGATCCAAAGATTCTACACATTTGTTGAAATATTGGTTATCATTAATGTCAACCCTTGCAGAAATCCCCACAGGTGTGGTTTGGGACCCAGTTGGTTGAGAGAATATGGTCTCAAGGATGTAGTTATGTAAATGAAAGTAACTCACTCATGAATGGATATTCCTTGTCGTTATGTTTCCAAGTTATAGGTGGTGCATGCATGTGTGAGTTCTTCAGGTTGAGGAGTTATGGCCTTGTAAAGTTAGAAACCCAAAAGAATGGTTAAGAAACCCCTAGTTAGTTAAAAGTCAATTAATGAAAGAGTAAAATGGTTGTAACAAAAGAAATTCTAGAAACCCTTGAGTTTAAAGGAGAGGAGTTACTTAGAAAAGTATAAATACACCTCAAGGAGTCATTCACTCACACATTCTATTGAACATATTCTAGTGAACTAGTGATTTATTTTTCAAGTTAGCAATGGAGAAATATGAGGTAGCGACAAGAAAGGAGTGTGGTATTTTTGGGGTTGCGGAGGAGAGCAAATTTTGCTGAGAAAACCCTAGTTTGGTAGGACCCAACGGATCAGACCACTAGTTTCCCTGAACTTCACGGGTTTCTTAGGTCGTCAGTAGAGGCCACATGATGATATGATGTCTTGAATCCCATGAGGTTCTGAATAATTTTAGGGGGTTATCGATGTCGGGGTCAGGAAGTCAAAGGAGCATACAGAGGGTCAAATCTACTATGCATCAAGTCAACTACAGAGTATTGGTATGCTTATGTACTTATTGTGATGGTTATACATGGTTATGGTTTGAGACATTCTTGAGGTATGTTTGGTTTGACACATGATTGAGGTACATCTTGGCTACTTGGTTGATAGAGGTATATTCTGGATTTATGGTATATTTGTTAAGGTTCATCTTTGAGATGTGGAAGCATGGTTGAGGTATACACTTGATGTATGTGTGGTATATGGATGGGGCATATGTTTGGGTTCTTTAAGGGGCACTTCATTGATGATATAGTATATATCTATACATTAATGATATGGTATATGGTACCCAGCCATCCTACTTTTAGGGATAACTAGGAGATCATGTCTCAAGGCCCAAGGGTCCTAGACATGGAGTACAGAACAAAGAGTTGACACAGAGCATGGCCTGGAGGGCCCCATTTTTTCTCCATCATCTTTTTGTCTTGTGGCCGACAACAACATCATCACCATGGTTGGTTACGTATGAGGGAAAGAGGTTCTTGCTTTCAGGTAATTAATTGGTCTAGGTATCATGGGTATGTGTCACTTTTGATCGGTAGGACCTTCATTATGCATCTGGTTCCTCTTATCTCCTGCTTTCATTGCTTGGATCTTGTTGCTCACTTGACCATGTTTGGTGGGATTGACAGGATGCCTTAGTAAGACTGTGTTTGTAGGTTTTGGTTTTCCAGGGGTATTCGAAAATCCATTGTCCTCTCCCATCATACCACCATTTTTCCATTTTATCTCCCGCTCACCTATCCCATTCCCTTGTCGGACATTAGGTTGACCCTATTCCAGGAATTTTTACCTAGATGGGAAGAAGGGGCTAAAAGGCCCAAAAGGTAAAAACAAAGGCTGGTAAAAGATAAAAGCCTAAAAAATGAACCTCGAGATGCCTCATGAGGATCCACAGAGAAAGCAATAAAAGAAAAAACTTCTCGACAGAAACAAAGAGGGACAGGAAATAATAAAACAAGACCTAATGTCGGAGGGATGGGGGTCTCATCACATCAAAAGCCAACCTATTAGGTCCATGGAGACCTATTGATTGACGACTTCCACTAGTTAGTTTTCCTACCCGAGTGCGGTGACTCTTGGTGCATGGCCAAGGGAAGGGGTCTCATCACGAGCCAAACCTTCTCCTTATGTGAAATTACTTATGGGTAACATTATTTCATTATTAAAGGCTGATGTCCCTCGATTAGCTTTTGAACAAAAAGAAATAAAAGAATAAAGAATAAAGAAAGAGCAAGAATGGGCTTAGAAAAATGCATCCATGACAGGAACAACTTTCATTTCTCTGAGGCACCCATAGGTAACACATTGCATCCTTGGCCCTTACTACACCTGTACTTGGACATCCCGATACATCATCCACTTACATGGCTTGGATAGGGTTCTAAGGAACTTTCCTTTTTGTGGACCAGCTATCCCAAGAATCCTTGTCCTTTCCCCATGCACCACTTGTATTGCGAGGTTAGTATAGCGTCTTTTGAGCTACAATGATTGATGTAGTATTAGGGTTGCATGCATGTGTTTAATAATGTGTGTAATGATGATAAAATGTGATTGACATTACTATGATGATCCATGTGGTAGTAAGGCCCATGGAGGGTGTGGCACTGATGTCACGGGACCATGCAGGCGGACGTATACCGAACGGTTAGTACACATGGGGAGATGCTTGGATTAGGACCTCCATGGGGTAGGCCCACCATATGGATATTTGAGACCCATCAAGAGGCTGAGATGGAATGAGAGGTTGATCGAGGTCTTTGCACCAAAGAGAAGGGGCGTCCAAGAGACCAGAGCATAGCTTGACCTAGGGGGATTTTCCCTTTTGATGGAGCAGCGTTGGCCTTGGAAGGCCCTAGGATGTCACCATCCCTTAGCCATGATATTAGTCCACGGTGATATTGGCGTTTTGGAAGCCGGAGACTAGCGGTGGCCAGTTGCGTCTTAGCGGTTGCGATGAGGAGGGCTAACATTTTTTCTCAGGGATGCCCCATTTCCCTAGAAGGGGATAGCGCTACCTTAGAGGGGATTCATATATCTTTACTTAACAATTTAGGGACATTTTGACAATTTAATGTAAAACAATATGATTTTGATAATTTGTGGCCCACTTGTCAACCTTTTACGACCTAAAATGTAAAATTAGGTCAAAGGGTTTTATATAAATAGAGGGATCCTCTCTCATTTTTCATCTACAACTTACTCACTCATTAGTGAGGTATGATTTTGGCACCCTATCTTGGGTCTTTGTGGGGTTTGGAATTAAGTGATGCTTGTTGAAGGGGAGAGGAGTTTTTTGGCATTTTATGAATTGTTTCTCTTGAGAAGGTGTTACAACTAGGGTTTGCATGGTCATTTCTTGGTGATTTGTGAGGAAATATTTTCATGCAAAACTTTTTTAAATGAATGGTTGTAGTTCAATTTGGCTGCATTTGTTTATAAATATTGTTGAATCAAAACCCTATGGGGACAAGCACACAAGTAGGTCATTGTAACATACGATAGAAACCTTAAGCCATTGTTGAGGAAGAAAGAGCCTAGCCTTAACTACACTCCTATTTCCTCTCCCTATTGCTAGACATACTGTTATGAAACCAAGAAGAGTGAGACGTCCATGGCCTAGGTCTACTACACTAGGGTCATACTCTTTCTAGGGTTTGTTGAAAGACCTTAGTTTTAGCAACACCTCCCTCATCAAAACCCTCTCTTGTTTTGTTATATTTTGTTATTATTGAGCTAGTTGTTTTCCAAGAAGGAGGAGGCACAAGGCCTTACTTTAGAAACAGAATTGTTCTCAGTTCGATTTTGAGCCCTACTTTGTGACACTTAAAGCACCCTCTAGTCCTTGGAAATCTCTTCCTCCTTCAACTATTGCATCCTTCATTTATGACTCCATTAAACCCTAAGGCAGCGATCTAAGACCTCAAGCGTTGAAGAGTAGAAATTGATCTAAAATCTCAAGATTTTGAATTGAAACCCTAACAACACACTAACCCTAACTCTAGCTAACCTACTAACCCTAAGTTGTTGGCGTCATGATATTTCATCTTTGCGACAGCTTTTTTCATCTTGTCGAGCAATTGAATGTGGTTTGACATAAATTGGTAAAAGTGTTGGTTTGTACATTAGATACTACCCACATCATTCTAGTATTTATTGGTGAAGTGACATTATTTTATTGCTATTTTGCAAACATTGACAGTTAACATTTACTTTCAAATTTCTTACATTGAATATCGGATAGTCTTTGATATATATGAAGTACTAACCAAAACTTGCATATATCAGTTTATTATTTCTTTTTCGGGCGGGGATTCATACTTGGTTATCTTTGTTGTTGGCTGTCAGCCGAACCTTCTCTGCTACGGTGGTGATGTGACTTTGTCATTATCGATTGTCTTTAGCCTCTTAAAAACTCTATGTTACCGGGGACGTCTCCCCGGGCCTCACCTCCCTAAAGAGAAACTCCCCACATTGGTGACATTGGGTGGGATAGGTTCTTGTGCATGGGTTTGGCCTTCTACTTTATAACCTTACTTCCTAGCTACAAACTGTGATAACAGTCTTGATTTATATGTGGTTGATGCGATAGTACATGTTATATGATGTTATGAGTATCTGGTGGCATATCTCATGATACATGATTGATGCATGTTATGCTACATTTGTTGGGTACATAGTTGATGCATGGTATGAGTAGGGTTTGGTATAAAAGGTTGATGATGATACGATTGGCATTCGGTTTGATGGTATAGTGGCCGATTGGCTTGATGAAAGTGAGTAGTGACAAAGAGATAGTAGCCGATGAGGCATTGATAGTGGCTGATGGTAGCGAGTAGCGGGTAGATGGCGTGTAGCGATAGTGGCGTGTGTGTGGTAGTGATAGTTGGTACATTTTATATTTACGAGTGGAGAGCGAGGCGGAAAGGGGGTTGTAGCCTCCTTACGGTTGGTGCCAGAGAAATAAGGGAATTGGAGCTTCCTTCAAGTTGGGCCTGAGAATCATGGAGTTATAACCTCCTTATGGTTGGAATAGCCATATATAATTTAGGGAGTTGCTTAGCTTCCCTTGGGTTGGAGCAAATATGGGGTTGTAGCCTCCTTCCGATTCGCGACTAAATTAGTAAGTTGATGCTTCCGTAAGATATAATCTTTATATACAAGAAATCATTATGTGGTTTTTCTCCAGTTTGGAGTTTCAATATAAATTTGATTATCTTGTATTTATTTGATGTGATGTGATGCTTCTTATGTTTATGTGCTCATTGATGATATAATGTTTATTGATACATTGATGATATATTGTTGATTAAATTGAAGTTGACATACTATGGTTGAAGTAATGAAAGTGCTAATATTGATTCACCCCTCTCGGTATTCCAACAAATTGGCATGGACAGTTCCTTCAAAAGCAGTCTAACCAACTGGAAGGAAGTCATGAATAATAATACTAAGATTGGAGCACAAGTATTTGATGGTCATAATTATGACCATTATGGAGTATAAGAATGAAAACCTTCTTACATGCACAAGGATTTGATGTCTAGCGAGCAGTAGTATATGTATACAAAGCACCAACCACTCCCCCAAAAGATAAGGATGGAAAGAAACTCATAGAAAACAACTCAAAGGCTAAAGGTATTGTTCGCTTGATCCTAGTCAATTTGGTATTTGTTAAGGTTAGGCATTCCATTCCTTCCTCCATGTCCTTCCTTCCATCCATCATCCATCCATCCATCCATTCCATCCATCCATCCATCCTTCATCCATTCCACTCCGTCCATCCATTCCGGTCCATCCTTTCCATCCTTCCTCCGTCCGTCCATCCATCCATCCATCCTCCATCCATCCATCCTCCTTCCTCCATCCATTTCCATCCATCCATTCCATCCTCCATCCATCCATCCATTCCATTCCATTCCATTCCTCATTCCGTGTCCATCCATCCATTCCATCCTCCATCCATCCGTCCATCCATTCCTTCTCTCCATTCCATTCCATTCCATTCCTCCTTCCATTCCTTCCATCCATTCCATTCCTTCCTTCCTTCCATCCATTTCCTCCATTCCATCCCGTCTACATCCATCCTCCATCCTCCTTCCATCCATTCCTCCATCCTTCCTTCCATTCCATCCATTCCTTCCATCCTTCCTTCCTCCATCCATTGTCCATTCATCCATCCGGCCATCCATCCTCCTTCCATCCATCCGTCCGCCATCCATCAGTCGAGATCGGAGCTTCATGTAGCTTTTGAACTATCCCCATGAATGCTGTTAAGCAATGCTTGGATTTGAAAGGATGAGAGAGTGCACCCAAAGAAGTGTGTGTGCCGAATTGGGTCTATCAACTATCACCATGATGACGCTCTTTCTTTCATGCCGGTAACCATGTGATGAAATCCATAGAAGCCTCCTCTGCTTGACTTAGGATGGCTAATGGCTGTAAGGAGCCTGGGTCTTAATTGTTTTCCACCTTATTTTTATGGAAACCAAACATTATGCCACAAACCTTGAACCTTGTCGGTTTTAAAGACCATCCCAAAAACATTCATTCTTGAACTTATGGTAGGTTTTCAAAAATCACAGGTGCCCTCCTACCCGAGGAAGTTATTACCAATTTCAATGGTACCTTTTGTTTGAGTCAGGAGTTCTTACATAAATATAAGCCCGATCTTTGTACCTGAGTGAATCCTTTTTCCATGTAAATGTATGATGCACTGGAATCAAGTGCAACCTTTGAATGAGAGTCCACACATTTTGTCATTCTTCCATTCATCCCTCTTCCCTATTATCAATCCGGGTTTGGATGATCAAGACCAGCACAGAGACCTCAAATTTTTCATCCTTTCTTGAGAGTGAACTTGCCACAACATTTTTTCTTCCTTTTTTGTAGATGATTTCAAAATCATGAAAAGCGAAAAATATCTTGGTCAGCCATTTTTTGTTGTTCTTCTAAGATAGTCTTTGTTCCAAGAGTATTTAACACTATCATGATCTGTCTACACTGACATTGAGTGCCTACCTATTAGGTAGGAAGGTATTTCTTCAATGCATGTAGTATTGCCATCATTTCCTTCTCATAAGATGGGTTTGCGTAGAGTTCTTTCCCTTAAGGTGTAGAGCTTTTTCAAGCATGATAGGTCTTCCTTCTTGCATTAGAACAACATAGTGATACCATTTCATGCGTTCCATAATAAAGGGTTTTGTGAAGTCGGTGTGGTCAAGACGAGAGCTTTGCACATCACCTCTTTAGGTTGTTCAAAATCTTGAGTTGCCTCTTGAGTCCATAGCTGTCCTTCTTAGTTAATGTCATTAAGGTGTTGTTATTATTCCATGGGTTTCAAACAAACTTGCGGTAGCAACTGTCAGAGCCAAAAATCCTCTATAAGATTATTCAATGTTTTGAGAATCATCAGGTCCATCATGGCCTTAATCTTGTGGGGTCTACCTTGACGCGCTTTCATGAGATACAATACTTATTGAAATACTCTACCTCCCTTCACCCCAAAGAAACATTTGGATGGTTTGGCATATATGAGACATTTACTCCTTTAGCGGTTGTAGCACCTTGTCAACATGTAGAACATGATCCTCCCAAAATTTCTATAAGTGGTATGTTAAAAATACTAACACAGAATTTTTAAGGAAGGAAGGAGTTGAAGTAGATTCATCAACCCCTTGGAATGTGGAAGGTGCATTACCATTAAGGCCAAAATGCATGACAAAAATTCATAATAGCCTTCCTTGAGTTCAAAATGTTGTTTTAGGGACATGCACCTTCATTCTAATGGGTAGAGTACCTACAGATGAATATCCAATTTTATGAAATATATTGATCCATGTAGTTCATCTAACATTTCATCAATGGCGGGAATGGGAAACTTATCTTTAATGAACTTGTTGAGCTCTTTATAATCTAAACACATACGCCATGGGCCCTCTTTCTTAGGTACCAATTACCAGATGCTGAGTAAGAACTTTAGCTAGGTCTAATAATGTCAACCTCTAAAATTTATTTCAACCATCTTGTCAATTTTACCTTCTTACATAGGCATAAGAATTTTATGGGGCATGTTAGGGGGAACACTCCCATGAATTAATTGAATAGCATGATCATGATTTGAGGAATTAGATTGGAAGACCTGCAGGAATATCTTCTGATACTTTGGAATGCTTATCAATGATCCCTTGAGATGGGGAATAAATGGCTTAGATGTTTGAACATCCCGAAGTAGGCATAGTTGTACAATTACACCTGTTATCACATGAAGTTGTTAGGTGCAGTTGGTCGGTCATCCTTAGGTTTTTTAAATTTTTTATCCATTAGTATTTTAAGTTTTCTTTTGATTTCCTCCTTATGGTTTCTTAGGTTAGCTCAAATAAATGAAATATTGATTAGTATTTTTAAGTTTGCTTTTGATTTCCTCCTTATGGTTTTCTTAGGTTAGCTCAAATAAATGAAATATTGGAGGTTGGTCCATATATTTGACCCACACCTATAGTTTATACCCTTGGTTCATTTCCTATGGTTTATACCCTTGGTTCATTTCGTTTGGTTTATACCCTTGGTTCATCACATGATTAGGTAGCCATCAATATCATCCCCATGCCACCACTAGTATGACATGTCACTACCTCCATTATGTGCTTAAAACCCTCCACTTTGTCCCTTTACTCGTTAGAGAGTCAAATCAAACTCTTTCTAGTACATTGCCAACTCATTAGGAGTTTTTGCAGCGCATCTTGAGTACACCCTTTCTCTTTATCATTATTTCATTTATGAAACGGGTGTCATGTCAATCTCATTGTTTTCAACATCCATGTTTTAAAAGGGAATGATTGAGATTTGGTCATTAATGATCTCTAACTATTTTATCAAAGATTTGAATTATAATCCTAGTTTGGTGCTACAAAAACTCCTAGTCCAGATAAACGCTATAGATTTTGCTACAAACTAGCTGACAAAGGGGAATTGAAGGTTAGAGTGGTTGCAGGTAGTTTCATGCTATCTGAAGTACATCTACAGTCAAGTCGCGGTGTCCAGACACTCCTTAAGTCGTTTGAGCTCTGTTGAAGATCAATTTAAGGATTTGCTAAAATTTCGTAGCACCTGGCGCTGCGAATCGTGGATCCCTTTACCAACCGACCCCTTTACTCTTGCTATCACCAAATTCTCAGCCTATTCCACTGCAATTGAACAAATCATGCTATCATAGCTATCGTGCCTATCTATTGCTTGGCCCTCGTTGTTTTTTCTATAGAATTTGCTACTAATTGTGCCACAGATCCCCTATTCCAGTGTTACAAACCTGTGTCAAACTCAGATCATTATCCTTTGATCACATAGCTTGCATCAACGCTTTTCCTTTACAGTTTCAATTGATATTTCAAATTTTAAATCTGTCTATGTTGAAATTTTAAATAGCCTTGTTGATTTTAATGATGATGACCCTGCATGATGGTGAAATGTTAGTTTGAAAACTTTGACAGTTGTTGCTTCTCTGCATATCCTTTTCTTAAGCCATCAGATTGCTCTTTCATTAGCTTAGAGAAATCTTAATGTGCTAGCTCAAGCTGCAACAAGGAGAAGTTCAGACTCAGGAGATGATATGGAGTGGTTGAAAGGCCCTCAATTTTGAAGAAAGGTCATCCATGCATTTTTTAAGTTTTTTGGAAAGTATCATGTTTACACCCTATCTGGAGGCATCTACAGGATTATACAACTTTGGATAAAAAATTTGGGTATTTTGGGATCAAAATGCACAAATCGGACAGCTACAAGACATTTCATAGCACCTGGCACTACGAAATGTGCTTCGGAATGTGTTGCGGAAACTCTGTTCTAAGACTGTTGAACTGGTATTTTTGAGCAACTGACTTCCAGGAGGATTTCCAAGTGAACCAGAATGAATTTTCAAAATAAAAAGGAGGTTATTTTCAAGCACGGACCCATGAACATTAACCTATTTCATTTTTCACACAGGTGTCATGGATTGGGATATTCAAAAGAATATTTGAGCCCTATTTTTTCAGTTTTCGTGATTTCCTGTTTGAGACATGTTTTTGTGACACGTAGTCCATCCAGCTGGAGATGCATTTCAAGAAATTGAGAGAGATTTTTCTTTAGAACGAGCTTATCTACAAAAACTGTTCTCATATTTTACACAGATATTATAGTTTGAGAATTACAAGTGGCATTTTGAAGCCTATTTTTTAGAATTTTGCCTCCTGAAAAACAAGAAATCAGTTAAAACTTGTCATTCTTTGTTTGTAACTATTTCTGTTTTGGGAAAGAGGTTGGAGTTTGAATTGGTGAGCTGGAAAGGACCTATAATGATATATATTTCATGGTACAAGAGTAGAGTGGGGTTGGATTCATGAGCCAAGAGAGGAGAGAGTTGAAGGAGCAATTTTAGTTGCTCATTTGTAAGCTTGTGGGCCTGTTTGTAATGACATTTTCTGCCATTAAAGATTCATGAGAGTTGTTATCATATTGTATTCTTTGTTTTCCCTCTTCTTTGTTATCTTCTTGCTTGAACATATTGCAGGTTTTGAGGATCATAGCTTCCATTGATTGAGGGATTCATGAACAATAGAGGAATTGATGTAGCTTTCCCATTAAATCATTGTTCATTGTTTAAGCAAATCTTATCTATTGTAGAAAGGATCTTTGTATAATGGATGTTCTTCCTTTTTCCATATTCACCATGCTTCTACTAATAATTATATATCTCTTTGTCTGATATACAGTCTGATTTCCTTCGATCTCTAGGATGTTACGACTCTATGCCTAATGGAATGCCTCTGCAGACAGTTTGTTTCCCTCTCCCTTTCTTTCCTAGTCTTTTTGACCCACCTACTCAAACCATTTTAATCCATTTACATTTTGATGGGTATTGGGCTTATCCTCTAGTAGTCTGAGGGTGACTCTCAGTGCTAACACACCCTAATGCCCCTTTTTCAATAATTTTGTCCATCCATTAGAGCTTATCACCTTACTGGGTTTCCATGTGATGCCCCTTAACTCGATTTCCTTTCCTTCCAATGAAAATTTCATGAAAAGTTCTTGAAAATTAAAAGCCATTGTTCCTAATGATTGTAACCATTAGACTTCTAGTATAACATCAACACTACCCATGGGTATATCAATCATTGTACTATTCATTACATATTCCCCCATAGTAGGATTGATCTTATGGCATTTTCCTGAGCAATT
>SNQJ01S0149901.1:31516-42398 GCA_010110895.2 Picea sitchensis | reverse complement strand
TGGGTCCATTAGTTGTAATTGTACCTCCTAGTCTCCTATATATACCAAGGAGACCTTTTCATTTGGAATCATCTTGTATTTAGAGATTTATGTGGTGTATAAGGAGGTTTCCCCCTCAAAGAGGATTATTATCTAAAATTCCCTCTTTTTCAAGGCATTCAGTACTTATTTTGAGGTTTTTTTATGCTATTTTGATATTTGGTTCTTAACAATTGTTCTTCTTCCTCTTCTACTTCTTCTTCCTTTAAAACTTCTTCATGATCCTGTTCCACTGAATCTTTGCTTCCTTCTTTTATCTTCTGTCCATCTATCTTATCAATCATCACATTGATGCTTTCCATTATTTTGTTGAGTCTTAGATTGAAGCATTTGTATGCTTTTCATTTGCTTGAGTACCCAACTATTATGCCTTTATCAACTTGAGATACAAATTTTCCAAGTCTGCCATCTTCTCTTTTGATATATCATTTGCTTCCAAACACCCTAAAATGCTTCACATTTGTTGGTCTTCCTTTCCATAGATCGTAGAGAGTCTTATCACTGTTATTTCTAAGCATTCCCTTGTTCTGGATGTGAGTTGTTGTATGTACTACTTGTACCCAAAATATATCTTTCAGCTTGGAATCTTTCAACATGGTTCTAGCCATTTCCTGTACTATTATGTTCTTCCTTTCGACAACTCCAATTTGTTGAGGTGTCCTGAATGCTGAGAACTGTCTCTTTATCCCATGTTCACTACATAAATCTATGAATTCCTTTGCTATAAATTCTCCTCCATTGTTTGATCTCAAACACTTGATTTTCGATTATGTCTCAATTTCAACCATTTCCTTGTATATATTGAAATGTTCAAATGCTCCCGACTTCTTCCTAAGAAAGCAAACTGTATTCATTCTTGTGTAGTCATCAACTAGTAGCATAAAATATTGTTCACCATTCAATCCCTTCATTCTTGTTGGTTCACATAGATCAGTATGTACAATTTCTAGCGGTTTTGTTGTGGAGTACTCTTTTGATTTGAACTTGGTCTTGGTTTATTTTCCTTGTAGACAATGCTTGCATAGAGTATTAGTTGGCTTCAAGATCTCGTGCATTTCTCTTACTGCTTCCTTTTTGCTGATTTTGACAAGATTACCATATTTTATGTGACCCATTCTTCTGTGCCAAAGCTAACTTTCATCTTTCTTTCCTAAGCAACATATTTCCTTTCCAATTTCATTTAGTACATTTATGTTTGTTGGAGTTCTTATAGTTGTAGCCACCAACCTTCCCAATCCTGATTTCCTTATCTCACATTTTTCTGAGTCAAACACAAGTATGTGTCCTTGATCACACATTTGACTTACACTTAGTAGATTTTTCTTCATGTCTTCAACGAGTAGAACATTTTCTTCCTTGGCATTCTTGCTTCCAAGCTTGACAATACCTTTTCCTATGATCCTAGATGATTTTTCATTTCCAAACGAAACTAATCAGTCTCTTTCCTTTTTTAGAGTTAGAAACATGTCCTTATCACTTGTCATATGCTTTGAGAAGCCACTATCAACATACCATCCATGTTTCTTGGGTTAATCTTGTAGAGAAAGCATGCATTCTTCAGTGTTGAATTGATCCTGCTTTCTTATCCATATCCTTTGTGGTTCCTGCATATGACTGTTAATATTTTGTCTTGATTCTCTTGGAGGAACAGTCAATCTACAATCCTTGTCCATGTGACCAAAGTTGTTGCATATGTATCATTCTACTTCATCACTCAAAGGTTCAAATCTGTTGTAGTTTATGCTCTGTTCTTCATGAGGACTTCTTGGATAACCATTTATTGTGTAGTATTCATAGTTGCTTTTGTTCTTGGCATTCACTCTACAATTCACAACTTTGTGCCTAAAATTGTTACATGAATAACATTAACCAAGAAAAATTGTTTGATACTTGGGGTTGGAACATCTTTTGAATGGTGTTGCTCTTTTGAATCCTTCTTTTTCTCGAGGTCTTTATATTGTTGGTTGTTGTTGATTATGAATTCTAAATCTTTTGGGTGGTGCACTATCTTTGTAATGTTCTTCTTGGATATTCTTGCCTTCTTCCTTCTTAGGAGATCCTCTGATTTTTTCTGCATAACTTCTTTGTTATGCTTCTTGTTCTATTATCTTGGAGCTTGAACCTTTCTTTGTCTGGTTGTATCCTAGTTTGGATCTATCATAGTATGGCCTTTGACTGCTAATGATCTCATCCAATATTTTGGTGTTGTTCTGCTTCATGTCTTTCTTCTGAAGATATTTTCTTAGAGTGACTATTTCTGCTTCCAAGACTTCAATCATCTTGTCCTTATCTTCCAACTGATTTTTGAGTGCTTCTTCCATTCTTTTGTCATCTTCAACTGGATTTTTAACTTCGTGATCATTTTCTCGACTTATTTTGAGTTGGAATTCTAAGATCCTTCTTTCCTCTTTAGTTCTGCCTTGAGTGATTTGATTTTCTTTCTTTCAAACCTTAGATCGTCTAAGGCACTGATTAATTCTGCTCTGAGATCGACTTCTCCTTCTTCTCAAGAATCTTCTTCAGAATCTTATACTTCCATGAAGAGTACTCTTTCTGTATCATTGTCATTGTCTTCATCCTCGTCTGATGAGGAACTATCTTCCTTGGTGAAAAGACTTTTCTTGAAGAATTTATTTTTGTTTCTTCTACCCTTTTGAATTTTCTTTTTCTTTTTAGGATCTTTTACTTCATCACTTTCCTTATTCTTAGCATGAGGACATTTAGAAGAAAAATGACCAATACCACCATAATTGAAACATTTTAATGTAAGCATACCTTTGTATCTGTCGGTTCCGCTTTGCAAATTTCTTACAAAGTTTGAAATTTCTCCATCTTCCTCTGAATCATTGATGCCACTACAATACATGTTTGTCTTTTGTTTGCTCTTATTATTTGTCTTCTTGGATGCCTTGAATGTTGCTTTCTTTATGGTTGGGTTCTCCTGCTCTATTCTCATTTCATAGGTGGTGAGTATTCCATGTAGCTCTTCCATGCTCAAAGTGGCTAGATCTGTTCTTTATTCTAGTGTTGAGATCTTTGGATCATATCTCATAGGTAGAAACCTTAGTACCTTTTGAACGATGATTGTTTCCTTTATATCTTCTCCCAAATCTTTAATAGTATTTACTTTCTCATCAACTCGCAGAAAGTAGGCTACAATGTCTTCGTCTTTATCTTCAATTGTTCGAACTTAGCTCTAAAGGTTTGGAGTTTAGATCCCTTGACTTTGTCATCTCCTTCATAAATATTTTGAAGCTTATCCCAATGATCCTTTGTAGAATCACAATGCCTAACCTTAACAAATACTAAATTGACTAGACTGTTTAGAATAATACCTTTAGCCTTTGAGTTGTTTTCATCCAGTTTCTTTCCATCCTTGTCTGTTGGGGGAGTGGTTGGTGCTTTGTATACATATACTATTGCTCGCTAGACATCAAATCCTTGTGCATGTAAGAAGGTTTTCATTCTTATACTCCATAATGCATAATTATGACCATCAAATACTTGTGCTCCAATCTTAGCATATTCCATGATCTCCTTCCAGTGGTTAGACTGCTTCTTGAAGGAACTGGTCTGATGCCAATTGTTGGAATACCGAGAGGGGGGGGGGGTGAATCAATATTAGCACTTTCATTACTTTTAACCACAATATATCAACTTCAATTTAATCAACAATATATCATCAATGTATCAATAAACATTATATCATCAATGAGCACATAAACATAAGAAGCATCACATCACATCAAATACAGTACACTGAAATTTACATGGAAACCCAAATGGGAGAAAACCACATAATGATTTCTTGTATATAAAAGATTACATTCATTGGAAGCATCAACTTACTAATTCTCTAGCTGCAACTGGAAGGAGGCTACAACCCCATATTTACAGGCTCCAACCCGAAGGAAGCTACAACTCCCTAAATTATATGGCTCCAACCAAAAGGAGATTATAACCCCATGATTCTCAGGCTCCAACTTGAAGGAAGCTCCAATTCCCTATGTTCTCTGGCACCAACCAGAAGGAGGCTACAACCCCCTTTCCTTGCCTCGTTCTCCCGCCCTGAAATATAAATGTAGACCAACTATCACTACCATTGTCACTGCCACTATCGTTGCCACTGCCACTGCCACTGTCACTACCACTGTCACTATCAATGCCTCTGTCATTGTCACTATCTTTGTCACTACCACTTTCACTGTCACTGTCACTATACCATCAAACTGTAGCTGTCACTGTATCATCAACCTTTTATACCAAACCTGTACCATACCATGCATCAACTATGTACCAACAAATGGAGTATAACATGCATCAATCATGTATCATGAGATATGCCAATTGTAGATACCATAACATCATATAACATGTACTATCGCATCAACCACATATAAAATCAGTACTATTATCACACAGTTTGTAGTTGGGAAGAAAGGTTATAAAGTAGAAGGCCAAACTGGCGTAACAAGAACCTATCCCACCCAATGTCACCACGATGGGGAGTTTCTTTCTCTTTAGGGAGGTGAGGCCCAGGGGAGACGTCCCCGGTGACCTGGGGTTTTGAAGAGGTTAAAGGACAATCAGATAATGACAAGTTTCCCCCTTCACAGATCACCACCAGAGCAGATAGTTCGGCTTATAGCCAACAAAGATAACCAAGTAGAATCCCTGCCCGAGAAAAAAGCAACAATAAACTGATATATGCAGGCTTTGGTTAGTACTTCATATATATCAAAGACTATCTGATATTCAATGTAAGCAATTTTGAAAGTAAATGTTAACGAAGTCAATGTTTGCAAAATAGCAATAAAATAATGTCACTTCACCAATAAATACTAGAATGATGTGGCATTCAATGTAATAAACCAACACTTTACTCAATTTATGCCTAAAACCACATTCAATTGCTCACAAGATGAAAAGTTGCTGCAAAAAAGATGAAATATCCAATAATGACGTCAACAACTTAGGGTTAGTAGGGTTAGCTAGAGTTAGGGTTAGTGTGGTTAGGGTTTCAATTCAAAATCTTTGAGAGATTTTAGATCAATTTCTACTTCAACGTTTGAGGTCTTAGATCAGTGCCTTAGGGTTTAATGGAGTCATAAATGAAGGATGCACAGGTTGAAGGAGGAAAGATTTCAAGGACTAGAGGGAAAAGTTTTGAAGTGCTGCTAAAGTAGGGCCTCAAAATCGGAACCGTAGGGGAGAGAGGCTCACTCCGGTGTTTCTAAAGCAAGGCCTTGTGCTCTCTCCTCCTTCCCGGCAAACAACTAGCTCAATAATAACAAAATATAACAAAAACAAGAGGGTTTGATGAGGGAGGTGTTGCTAAACCAAGGCCTTTCAACAAACCCTAGAAAGAGTATGACCCTAGTGTAGTAGACCTAGGCCAGGGACGTCTTTCTCTTCTTGGCTTCAGAATAGTATGGCTAGCAATAGGGAGAGGAAATAGGAGTGTAGTTAAGGCTAGGCTCTTTCTTTCCTCAACAATGGCTTAAGGTTTCTCTATCAGGGGACATGATACAATGACCTACTTGTGTGCTTGTCCCCTAGGGTTTTGATTCAACAATATTTATAAACAAATGCAATAAATTGAACTACAACCATTCATTTAAAAAGTTTTGCATAAAAATACTTACAAATCACCAAGAAATGACCATGCAAACCCTAGTTGTAACACCTTCCTTCAAGAGAAACACCATAAATGCCAAAAATCTCTTCCTTCAACAAGTGCGCATCACTTAATTCAACCAAAGACCCAAGATAGGGTGCCAAAATCATACCTCAATAATGAGTGAGTAAGTTGTGATGAAAAAATGAGAGTGAAAATCCCTCATTTATACAAAACCTTGACCTAATTTTACATTTTAGGTCAGGTAAAAAGGTTGACAAGGCCAAATTATCAAAATCATATTGTTTTACATTAAATTGTTAAATTAAAACCCTAATTGAGCTATAAAGATATAAGAATCCCCTCTAAGGTAGGCGTTATCCCTTTCTAGGGAAAATGGGGCATCCTGGAGAAAAATGTTAGCCCTCCTTGGGCTTCTCCAACCTGCTACACGTGCCAATACTGCTTAGTCTGCCTCCAAAAACGTCAATACTGCTGGACGACATCATGGCCATGATGGGTGACATCCTAGGCCTTCCAAGGCCAACGTTCCACTGAAAAAGGGAAAATCCCCCTAGGTCAAGCTATGTCGGGGTGCCTCCGGTGGGACGTCCTCTTCTTCTTTGGTGCAAAGACTCTGATCAACCTCTGTCCTATCTCTGCCCCTTGATGGGGTCTCAACATCCATATGGTGGGCTCTTCAGCCCCATGGAGGTCCGAACTAAGCATCTCCCCATGTGTACTAGTCCAAATGGTACATGTCCGTCGGGTATGGTCCTGCACATCAAAGGCTACACCCTCCATGGGCTCATCAGTCACATGGATCATAGCAATGTCAATCACATTTCATCATTAATATTATTAAACACATGCATACAATCCCTAATACATCAATCAATAGCTCAAAGACGTTACACAATCCTGCAATACAAGTATGGGGAAAAGGACAAGGATTCTTATTGGGCCAGTGTCCACAAAAAAAGGAAAGTTCCCAGAGAGACCTCATCCAAGCCATGTAAGTGGATGATGTGGTCAGGGGATGTCCAAGCATGTGGGTGTAGTAAGGGCCAAGGATGCAATGTGTTACCTATGGGTGCCTTTGTAGAAGCCGAGTTGTCTCTGTCATGGATGCATTTTTTCTAAGCCCATTCTTGCCTTTATTCTTTTTATTCTTTTATTTCTTTTTTTGTTCAAAATCTAATCAGAGGACACTGCCTTGGCATGGTGACCAGAGCTAACAATGTTACCCATAAGTACTTTCGTAGATATGAGAAGGTTGGTTCGTGATGAGACCCCTTTCCCTTGGCCATGCAACCAAGAGTCACCGCCCTGGTGTGGTAACCAACTAGTGGAAATGTCAAACTACTAGGCTCCCATGGACCTAATAGGTTGGCTTGTGATGAGACCCCCTATCCTCTGATTAGGTCTTGTTTTATTATTTCTCCGGGTCCCTCTTGTTTCTTGCTGAGAAGCTTTTTATTGCTTTCTCAGGGATCCCTGGGCGAAGCATCTCGAGGTTCATTTTTTTAGGCTTTTATCTTTTACCAGCTTGCTTTTACCTTNTGGGCCTTTAGCCCCTTCTTCCCACGAGGTAAGGTGCAGTCCTGAAATAGGTCAACCCAATGTCTGGACAAGGGGAATGGGATAGGTGAGCGGGAGACAAGATGTAAGAGTGGTGCTATGATGGGAGCAGAAGATGGATTTTCAGAAATACCCCCAGTGGAAAACCAAAACCTACAAACACAGGCTTGCTAGGGCACCCTGTCAATCCCCCAAAACATGGTCAAGTGAGCAAATGTAAGATCCAAGCAGTTGTTAGAGATAAGAGGAACCAGATGCATATATTTAAAGGTCTCAATGATCAAAAGTGACACATACCATGATACCTAGACCAATTACCTCACGGAGCAAGAACCTCTTCTGATACAGAACCAATCTGATGGTGATGGATGTTGTTGCTGCTGTCAAGACAAAAGATGATGGGAGAAAAAATGGGCCCTCCAGGGCCATGCTCAGGTCAATCCTTTTGTCGGTACTCCATGTCTAGGACCTGTGGGCCTTGAGACATGATCTCCTAGTTATCCCTAAAAAGTAGGGATAATAAGTACCATATACCATATCAATAATGTATAGATATATACCATATCATCAATGAAGTGCCTCAAAGAACCCAAACATATGCCTCATCCATATACCACACATACATCAAGTGTATACCTCAACCATGCTTCCACATCTCAAAGATGAACCTTAACAGTCATACCATAACCAAATACAAGAATATACCTCTATCAACCAAGTAGCCAAGATGTACCTCAATCATGTGCCAAACCAAACATACCTCAAGAATGTCTCAAACCATAACCATGTATAACCATCACAATAAGTACATAAGCATACCAATACCTCTGTAGTTGACTTGATGCATAGTAGATTTGACCTGTATGCTCACTTTTGACTTCTGGGACCTGATATCAGCATAACCCCCAAAATTATCTTGTCCTCATGGGACTAAGACATCATATCACGCGGGGCCTCACGTGACGAGACCTAAGAAACCCGTGGGGGTGCCTGGTGGGAAACTAGTGGTCTGACCTACGGGGTCCTACCAAACTAGGGTTTCTTCAGCAAAATTTTCTCTCCTCTGCAACCCCGAAACTCCCGCACTCCTTTCTTGTCGCTACCTCAGATTTCTCCATTGCTAACTTGAAAAATAAATCACTAGTTCACTAGAATATGTTCAATAGAATGTGTGAGTGAATGACTCCTTGAGGTGTATTTATACTTTTTCTAAGTAACCTCTCTCCTTAAACTCAAGGGCTTCTAGAATTTCTTGTTACAACTACTTTACCCTTTCATTAAAGGCTTGTAACCAACTAGGGGCTTCTTGACATTTCCTTGGGGTTTCTAACTTTACAAGGCCATAACTCCTCAACCGTGAAGAACCACATGGCGTACCACCTATAACTTGGAAACATAACGACAAGGAATATCCATTCATGAGTGAGTTACTTTTATTTACACCATCCTTTGAGACCATATTCCTCAACCAACTTCTGGTCCCAAAACCACACCTTTGGGGCTTCTGCAAGGGTTGACATTAATGATAACCAATATTTCAACAACAGGTAGAAAACTTGGACTACAAATACGCCCTACCACTTAATGGAAAGGACATGGTGTTAGGATTAGAGTGATTGATACGATTGGGAACCTACGCCACAAACCTCCTAGAATAATTTATGGAATTCAAGTGGTGATGGAAGAACTATAAGCTATATGGGTTAGGAAGCCTAGGTCATAAGAAAACAATAATGCCATCTGTGGAGAAAGAAGAACTCAAAGAAAACCTATCTATATGTTAGGTATCTAGAGAGGTAGTGGGGGGATCGGAGGGCCAATAGTGATAATAGTGTAGGGCATTCAATGTAAGGTGGACTAGGTCCACTATAGAATTAAATAAGGCCCACTATGGTAGTTAGATATAATAAATGTAAGAGGACTTCTTAGAAGGTTATGTTTCTAGAAGGTTTTTCCTCTAGAATGTTCTTAGGTGGTTCGTAACACTATATAAAGGGGTTCAAGCAATGTAATGAGTATGAAGAGAAGTATTGTATTTGGAGTTGAATCTCATTAGGAGGTTTCCCCCTCGAAGAGGCAAGTGAACAAGAGAAGATCCCTTCCATAATAGGATCCATTGTGTGGTGTTTCCCTACCTCAAGGGTTTTCTATAATAAAGTGTGGTCGTCATATATTATTCTTGGATCTATTCTGGTGTATTTTGTATTCATATATTTGGTACTTAACAAGTGGTATCAAAGTAATTTCCTTAGCAAGAAGTGTGGGATTTTTTTAAATGTTTTTTGCAGATTGTTTCGGAGAAGAAAAAGAGGGCCGCGACATTTTGGACAATTTCTGTATATTTTTGTGAAACATTTGCAGAAATGGGTTGTAGCTCTGAGTTCCTCTTAGAAACATGCCCAATTTAAAAAAAAAAAATTGTTCGAAACGAAGTCCGGGAAGTCAAGATATCGCCATTTTAAAATCTACAAATTTTCATGGTTTTTTTTCCGCGGATGACGGCACGTTTTTTTTTAATTAATTTATGTAGAATTTGGAGGCTGAATTTTCTAAAACAAATTACAGATATGAGTTCCTATTTCAAAAATAGTTGATTTCAAAAAAAAAATCACCCAAATCGGAGCTCTGGAATGAAGATATTGTTGCTTTAAAATCAACCATTTTGGGGGGTTTTCGTGACAACAACGGAACTGCAGAGTTCATAACTTTTAATAGGGTAATCAAATTTAGACCAGATTAGTTCCATTGGATAGAGTATTTTCAAAGATTTCTTTTGGTATCTTATATGTGGTGTTTCCCATGGATATTCACTTTCAATCCCTCATGGCCCTACTACGCAAACTGGAAGCCTCCAACGCAAAATTTCAACGTGATATGGAAGTTATTAAAGAGATTAGACTTGCAGCACAAGAGAGATATATTAGGAATGTCATGTACATTGACATCATATCAGAATATACTCAAGAAATATATGCTTGGTATGATTATGAGGAAGATTGTGAGGATTGGTATATGGACAATTGTAATCTCTGGGATGATAACTACTTCCATATTTTATTTGATGACTCTACCTTACGTTATATAGAGAACAATATAAAGAACAATCCAAAGTCTTCTATGAATACTATTTTTTGGTATTCTTCAGTACTAGTGTGTTATTCAAATGATTTTTTTTGGATATGGAGGGATCTACATATTTGGATCCCCATGATCAATGTAGCTCTTTGGAGCATCATTTTCAGTTGGTTCTTGAGTTCAGATATCTCCCATGGGGAGTTCACATGAGCACTTGGACATGGGAACCTGGTTTACAATGGTGGTTGGACTACTTCAGCATGGTGGGTTTCATTTCTACATGGGACCCTGGTTCTCTAGTCTACTTCAACACTATGGTCCACACTTATCCATGGGACCTTGGTATATGGTTATACACTCTCATAAAAAGCGTTGAGGACAACGCTTTCATAAGGGGGATGGAATGTTAGGTATATAGAAAGGTAGTGAGGGGGTTGGAGGGCCAATAGGGATAATAGTGAAGGCCATTCAATGTAAGTTGTACTAGGTCCACTATAGTATTAAATAAGGCCCACTATGGTAGTTAGATATAATAAATGTAAGAGGACTTCTTAGAAGGTTCTGCTTCTA
>SNQJ01S0149901.1:0-23328 GCA_010110895.2 Picea sitchensis | reverse complement strand
GGGGTGAGTTTCTCAAATTCTAAGTGCAAATTTGGAACTTGAGAAAATCATCAATTGGGAGTTTCATTTGTCATGATCCAATGAGGTTTTCTAACCTTTAGTTTTAGTTCATAATCTACCTTAGGGTTATTCTCTCAAATGACCTTAAGGAGTTTGTTTATATTCGAGTTGGATGCAAAGTCCTATGTTAATGCCTCAAGTACATCAACCTTCCTGATACCTACTTCATGTGTCAAATCACTGATTATCGTATCAAGGATTGTCCTTCAATGGTCAAATTTCACATTCCACCTACTCAAGATACCTATGTCCCTTAGATTTAAGATGACAAGGCCTCAACAAATGATGGATGCATCCATGTGGTTCAAATGTCTTCTTAAGATTCCAAACCAACCCCTTGACCTAAAGCACCACAAGCCAAACCCATAGGTGGTCTAGGGCCAACACATTCCAAACATGTGGCAATAATGAAAGAGTCTTTCGGCCCTTCTCAGGTCCCTTATTCTTGACGAGTTGGTCAAAGGGTGAATCCTCCACTTTTTTTGTTGCATTTGAACACAAATATGGACATTGAAGTATCTCTAGTGTCATTGGAAGCATAAGTTGCATACTTATGTGCTTCTTGCAATGAACATTTCTCTTGAAATTTTGAAGGCTAAGTGGATGGCCAAGAATATATGGGCATCCATATCATTGATTAATTATGAAAGTTATTTATGGGAGAACTATAATTTGTAAGATGAATAGTGTTGTTTCCTCCCTTGAGATTTTGTGTTTGCAAGAGATCATGATCGCTAGATTTTTGTTAATTGTGAATTTGTATTTCATTTTGGTGGGGTGCTTATACTTATGTTTCAAACCATGAAGAGTGAAGGGGAGGTGCATCATCATTGGTTGTGCTAGCCCTTTCTTTGGTGGTTATCACTTTAGGCATTAACCCTAAAGAGAGATTGGCTTTGGGTGATACTAAACTTGGATGGCCATAACATGAGGTTAGCCAATATCTATGCATTATATGACATTGTGGAGAGGGCCACTTGGGTCTTGGTTGGCCAATAATTTATCTAAGGCTAATTGGCTTATTTGCAATGATTTTAACATGGTTGAGGTTGTTGAGGAGTTGGACAAAGAAGGTTTGACACATGTGTAGATTCGAGAAGAGTAAATGTTGCCCAAAATTGGCTTTAAGGTTAGATTGGTAGGTATGACCCCAACAAACATAGAAGGAATGAGTCATCTAAGTTATGCTTCACTTGCTCTAGTTTTAGCAAAGTTTGGGAAAGAGTTATGAAGCAACTTGACACAACCATGCTCTCAGAGTAGAAAACCTTCTTATTCAATTGCAATGGGGGACAACTTGTTCAAGTGGTTGGAGAGGCCACCTTATCCAATCATTAGTGTATTTCGTTCATCACTTATAAGGGTGCAAATAAATAAATGAATGTTTCTTTAAGGGTTTTAAGCATGATAGAAGGTTCATTTGGCTTGATTGTGCACTAATATGTTCTAATTTTCACATATATATCTAGTGTAGTTTCAGAAGGTGCAAATCAAAATGTGCCATCTACACCATTTGATCGATTATTTGGAAAGTACTATATGTATAATTGTTCCACATCAAAATTACTCACTTCAATAGTCCGCAAGCGTCATCATTACAAGTGTTGTAAGTGTCACATCTTGTCCGCAAGTGTCGCATCTTGACCACAAGTGTTGCAAACATCACACTGCCATCTTGCCTATGTCGTGCCTCTAACGACATCACAGGGACACTTAAAACACCTCAAAGACTAGTTTTGAAGAAGATAGATCAGTTGACAAGGAGTACAAGCTTTTTACCACTGGAAAAGCCACTAAAACATCAATTTTGGGAGGGAGCGCTCCCCTACCTACTGACAAGGAGCGCTGACGCTCTGTACTCCCTTATAGAGGAGCGTTCCAATGCTCTATGCCCCTTTTGAGGGAGCGCTGCCCTTTTTTGGGCGAAATTTGGTTTGTTGGAGGAAATCAGGGGACAATCCCCTCAATATCTAAAGGTAGTTGGGTTCGAATCTTGGGTCAAGGCATGATCTTAGGGAAGATCCTCAACTGAAGGAGAGGAATCCTCAACTTATCCCAAAGATCTCTCAAGTGGTTAGGCCTCTCCAAGGTTATATAAGGAGGCCTTATCATGGTGAAAGGTAACATAAAATACTAGAGATATGAAACTTATGATCCCATAAGTGAGATGTCATAAAAGCAATCAATGTAGATTACTTGAGCAAAGGGGTTGGACAAGGAGAACTGGAAGAAGATGTTGCACCTTCATCAAAGGATTGTAAGTACTTTTACTTGTTCTTATCAATATATCAATGCTTGGCTTGTTTCTTTCAAATTTATGTTTGCTCCACATGAATTTGTCTTCAATAGATAGATCTATATTTGAGATAATCTCAATAGAATAGGAAGTCCTCTGTGTCTTTATTTGTTTTACAGGACCTATCAAGGAGCTCAGGATTGGAGCTTAGCTTGGATCTTGTGAGGACAAACATCATTAACAAGGTACATATCCCTCTTCTTCCTTTTTTCATATTAGCTTAAGTAGATCTAAAAAAGATGTCAGTGTCCATGTTAAGCACTTTTCTGTCTTGGCCTTAAGAGTCAAGAGGGAATCCACTGGTCTGTAGGAGGATTCCCCTGTAACAGAAACTGGTGAGATCTGATTTTTGTTTCCTTTCCTAGGTCTCGTTTTGGCCCTTTGCCCACTCATTTGACCTTCTCCATATTGTCTTTTTGATTCTTAGATATGATTGATTGCCTCTTTCTTTCATCTTATTCACCTTGATTTACTGAGTCTGTTTAGAAATTTGTTTTTTTGAGTTTTTTTTCTGAGTTTTGAGAGCAGAGTGCTCCCCCTCTGTTGTTGTCAGAGCACCAACACTCCCTAATAGCCTCACATAGAGTGTTGGAACGCTCTGGTGCCCATTACACTAGAGCACTACCCCCTTTCTATGAGAAATTCTCCAGATTTTTCATCTTCTAAAGTTGTTTCTTCATTTTGGATTTGACTCAGGATTTTCATCCTCTTAGTTCATCTTGGTATTGGCCTTCAACACCCCGTTTTCTAAGAATTGATCCTCTTTTGTTTGGAAATTTGACATTTTCTTTCCTTGCCTTGAAGTCACTCTTTGTCTTTGTTGACCTAGAGATAACTTGTTGTTTTCTTCTCATTTATCTGACTAAGTGGAAGATTTTGTGAGGAAATCCAAAGATCTGTGAACCTTTCCATTTGATCTTTGAGGTCATTTTTCCAACATTTCTCTTTTGTTTGAGGTTTTTGGTTCTTGTTTGCAAATTTGGTTATCTTTGTCCATCTTGTTTGTTCATGACGAGAGTGTATTTTTGTTTGTGTGAGGTTTGTTTCTGATTGTTTAATCCTAAATTCTGTTTGACATTAGAAGTTTTACATCTAATTATCATTCACATATAAGCAAAAGGACATATTTTAGTGATTGGTTTGGATATTAGAAGGCATTTCTGAAATTTTTTAGCATTACATTGGATTTGATTGAGAAACAATTGTATGAGGATGTTGCATCTCAGTGTTTGATAATGAAAAGAACTTTCTCTCTTTCCCTTAAATAGGTATTCATCGAAAGACAAGTCTGCTTATCATTTTCTTGTGCATTTTTTGGGAATTGAGTCACAATACCATTTGTTTCATTGTCATACACCCTTTGAGTAAAGAACAACTGCAAAATGAACGCTAATTAAAAATTATCTAGAACATCTTTGTTTTTCGAATCTTCCACCAACATTAGACTAGGACTAGTACTTTGGATTAGGCTGTGAGTACAACTCTCCAAAAATTTTCAAAACAAACATTGGCATCTTGCGATAGGGAGAGAAAATCCAATTGTCATATAGGCTTTTTGGGATCCCCTTCTCACACAGGGGTTACGCACGAGGTCGTGTTCGAGAGAATTACAAGGATTATCCCTCCGTGGTTCAACTGTTTGTAGTGGTCAGATCGTATATTGGGGTTCACTTGAGGGTATACCCACTGTTATGTGTGGGAGCCTCTTGAGTTGGTTTCAGACTTGTTATCCTGCCCATACGTTCGGATCAGACTATCGACTGTACCCGCCTAGGGGTGGACTGCGAGTTGGTTTCCTTAGTTTCCATAATCTTTAGGTACTTACATGAGGTGATGGTGAAGGGAAGTCTCGTTGTACCTGGAAAAAACATTGGTCAAACTCACTCGAGCTCCTTGGAGGGTAAATCCACAATTAATGCATGGAAGCTTGCACCAAGGTCAAAGTTCATTAAGCAGGTCACCATTGTAACTGTTCCACCATATCCTAGCCCCTTATTGACTTAATCACGCGATGTTGGATTTCATCAACAACCAATACGATCATCGAGAGAAGTTTTCATTTGCTTGGTTTTGATTCCTAGATTTTATTAGCGTATGTTGTTTCTTTTCATTAGTTGGCCCCAGATTTTTAGCATGTGCTTTTATTCTCCAAAATTGAGCCTATAGACGATAAAGGTCTTCGCCGATCGCGTAGGATGCAAGGGCTACCTCCGGAAGGCTACCAACCCTTACCTCCTAACCCTCCAGAAGACAACTACCGTGGGGAGGTAGAAAATCAATCTGACGCTGGGAGTGTTGTTACTCCTCCGTTAGAAAATCAAGAAGGTGCTTTGGTTACGGTTGAGAATCCCACTCCTCGCACTACATCTGTGTCATAAACCCCTCTCAAACCACTTTTTCTTCATTTAGACTCTCTAGGGAACGTCATAGACGAAGAGGTCCCACAGTTACCTGAGAGAGCATTTACCGAAACATATATGAGATCCACATAACCAATCTTTGGTGATGAGCATAGGAATCCTATTCTTCCTACCACTGCAGTAGATACAAATCCCACACCTGCTCATTCTGTATGGAGGACTTCATCAGGACGCGATCTCTATGAGAATTTTGAATCCATTCGACAACCCTTTCATCCTCATGATCCTCCTGTTGAAATGGGACCATCCGATCAAACTATGAATCATCCCATCGATCAGGTCATTAACCCTACTATTATGTCAGCACAAGTCCATCCTAATGTTGGACTCATCACCTCTACTCATTCCCAAGGCACTTCGATCCCTACCCCCACTTTTACAAACTTTCTCTCTACATCTCCACACGTTCCGCACGATTTTGCTGGGACATCTTTGCACCAGAGAATGCAGAGCCTTTCCAACCAAATACAACTGACTAGAAGGAAACCATCATATAGCAGACTTATCCCTCCTAGAAGACCACCATCCTATGGCAGGCCTGCCCCTCTTGGGGGACAACCGCCTTTTCATGTTATTCCCGAAGGGCAACCTCCCTTTGCCAGTCATGCCCCGGTCGGTAATCCACCACTGGAAGGGGGGCAACCTTTATTTGTTGGAAACCCTTCACAATCCTGGGGAGTATCTTCAGGAGGCACATTTACCCAACCCCACATTGGGGGGCACTCATATCATAACCCACAAGGAGGAGTATCAAATCATGTTCCTTCTGGACCATATTATGGACAACCTTATCCAGGTGTCCCAAACACCACCTGGAATCCTCAAGGACAACAACCTTATCCTTCCCTAGGGTATAATGTTTATTCTCCCCATGGGTCTAATGTGTATTCGCCTCCGGGATCTACTTCTTACCCTCCTCAAGGGAAAAATGTTTATTCTCCTTATGGGAAAGCAAATCACCCATCTTATAATGCTCAGAACCCATCGGGTTATGCAAATGTTTTCAGTCATCATCGAATCCTGCTTATGCAGGTCAACAACAACTGTATGTAGGAGGACCTACTGGTTACAATTATCCACCTAACCCAATTTATGGTCCTACTGGTGTTCCTATGCCACACCAGTATCATTTGCAAGTTAACCGATAACTACCTTTCCTTGCGACTCTGGATCTCCTAGACTTGTCTCGGTTAACCAATGATCCTATTTTTCATTCACTGGTTTGGCAAGTTATTCCAGGTAAACTTCCTTCTGATATTCCGAAATTTGACGAAAAACCTGGAGAAGATCCAAATAATCATGTGATGAATTTCCATTTGTGGTGTTCATCAAACTCCCTCATGGATGATTCTATACGTTTGTGTCTTTTCTAGCGAACACTTACAGGCTCTGCAACAAAGTGGTATATTGAACTACCACGTGCTTATTTTCATGATTTCAACTCCCTTGCCATGTCTTTCCTCGCGCACTTTCAACTACCTATTCACTACGAGACGGGTACTGAACTCTTGACCTCCCTCCATCAAATTGACTCCGTGCATATCTCTGACCATATTCATGAGTGGAGACGACGATGAAGGATGATCAAAGCAATCATTCCTGACCAATTATTGGCAGAGTGGTTTACTAAATCACTTTTACCCCCGATCGCTCGTGATATCTCTATGGGTGGCGTAGTCACCGAGGAAGAAACCATTGCTTGGGATCAGTACTTAGATTTGGTTTATTCACAATCTGGTACTTTGTATGAGTTGCTTCTGAATGCTGCTCGAGCTAATGTTGACCCATCAAAGTCGTCATCCTCATCTCATGCGGACGGTGTTATCGGTTCCGTCAAAACTCCATCTAATTCCCAGTCAACCACACTCTCCTCTACCTCCCCCCAAACTCATATCTCTGAGGTGAAAGCAGTTCAATATGCCCCTTCACAACAATCCGAAGGTAAGAAGAAGGCAAAAAATAAATCAAAAAATACTAATAACAATGAACAACCAAAAAATCAAGCTCAAACAACTGCTACCGAAAAGCAACCACAACGGAAACTGAAATTCTCGTGTATCATTTGTGGTGACGATCACTACACTCGAGACTGTCCACATCGTGATGAAGTGGCCAAACTTTTCCATGGAAATTTACAACCCGCTGTGCTTACTCAGCCTTTTCCACAACAACAATCCATGGTTTCTCAAACCCCCTCTCTCAGGGGCAGTTCTATCCATTCTCATGATGAGGCCTCAACAAGTGCCCATATTTATATGTTTAATGGGATTAATTTGACCACTTGGTCTAAGACATATGACACACTGGTTAAACCTGACAAAGGAAAAGTCACTAACGGTACCGATACTTTACCGGATCCATCATCGTCATCCGTTAGTCCTCCATCAGTTAATCCTCCGTCTGGACCACTTCAGAATGAGAAACCTACGTTCGAATCTATCTTACGCCCTCCTAAGAGCACCATCCGTAAATCTACTTTTAATCCTAGTTCACGTGCCACCCAGAACTACAACATTGTTGAAGATTTGGCTCAAGCACCGTGTGCTATGTCTATGTTAGAAGTTCTACAACATTGCCCCAGTCAATGTAGTACTCTCTTGGCTGCTATTTGCTATGTTGATCCTGAGTCGTCCAACAATATCATGTTTAACTTGGACAATTATACATCTAGACTCTCCCACCAACTTGCTTTCCAAATTGATGTTGTTGTTCACAATCAACAAATTCACCGAACCATCTTGGATGAAGGAGCCTCTACTTGTGTCATGTCTTTAGCATGTTGGAAAAGTTTAAAATCACCCGCACTTAACAAATCCCCAATGATGTTATGTGCATTCGATGGGTAAGGTTTTCATCCCCATGGGATTTTACAGTCCCTGTCCATCTAGTTGGGCGACAAAATTGTCACTGTTGATGTCGAGGTGGTCAATGCTCCCCTCTATTACAACTTATTACTTGGAATAAGTTGGTTTTATGCTATGACTGTCATTGCCTCATCGGTGTTTCGATGTGTACAATTTCCTCATCAGGGAAAAATTGTCACTATCGATCAGTTAGATTTATGTACACCTGACGCTTGTGCTCCCGCTACCAACAATATTCCATTATTAGGAGATCACAAGATCACGTATGAAAGCATTGGTGTTGGGTACCTTCTCTACACCACTCCCATCGACTACACATCATATTGCGACCGTCGATATGATTTCGACCACGGCTTATCAATCTTTGGAATCCTCTAACCCTTGGATTGTACCTAGTCCCTTGGAATTCCATGCACCCATGCCACTTAGTCCAGCCAAAACATCATACGTTGCTATCCAATCCACTTCTCCCTCTTCGGATGACCAACATCTATTGGCACCCGACAGTTACTCGATGCCATCATGGTTAAATTCCTTGTCGTCTGCAATCGACTACATTTCCCCAATTTTTATGTCTAATGAATCTACTATGGAAATGTTGAGCATTGACAAGCTATCTCGGGATGATAACCATCATTGATCCTATTTTCTTCCCCCTCATGAAGAAATTCAGGAAGATATACACTCTATCTTCCCTCCTGATGTTGATTTTCCGTTGTCTCCCATGAATTCAACTTCTGATGATTTAGATCCGGTAGTTGACTTGGTGATCTCTTCGGTAGGGCTTTCAGAACCTAATCTCCTTACCCCTATCACAGACCTCGATATGTGTTCCTTCCAGAGAATTCTTCTTCCATCCAACGAAGATCTCTTGGAAGCCATGACTGAGACATGGTATCCTTCCAGAGCGTTATCCTCTTGGAAGCCATGATCAATGAGAAGTCATGAGCATAGTTTCTCTTCTCTGTAGCAAGCTCATTAAAAAATGAAACATAGGTCACGAGCACAGTTTCTCTTCTCTGTAGCAAGCTTGTTAAAAAATGAAACAAAATCTTTGAGCATATTTTTCCTCTCTGTAGCAAGCTCATTAAAAAATGAAACAGAAATATGGGGATTGAACCCAGGGGCATGAGCATAGTTCTTTTCTTGTGTCAAGATCGTTAAAAAATGAAACAGTCACCTCTCTTATCGAGTCGAGTCTTTCGTTAGGTCTCATATTTGAACCTTCATTTCATCCACCCTTATCCTTTTTCTCCATCTAGTAGAGAAATTGGTGAAAACCTCAAAGTCAGTGAATGAATTGAAGTTTGAGGGGCATGTCTCCAGCCTTTGATGATCATTCTAGAGTTAAGCCACTAGCTTTCAAGCTGGGGGCATACCGAGCTTAGTCTTTGTTCTTTCTCGTGCTCGTAAATACATGAGAATGAAACTGAGCAACCTTTTATCTCTTTTTTAGGATCGCATGGATATACGAAAAATGAACCCCTTGGAGTTGTCTTTAAGCTCTTTTCAGACTCTCTAAACATGAAAAGATTGTCGAGTGATCTTGCTTCCTTTCCCACTTGTTAAAAGGTTTGAAAGGGCATCTTTCGAGTGATAATTTATCTCTTTTTTGGCCTCGCAAGACTAACATTACGAAAAAGGACAACACTGGAGTCGTCTTTAAGTTCTTTTCAGACTCCCTAAACATGAAAAATCTCTGAGTTTACCTTCTCTGGACTCGTTAAATGATCATACATTGAAAGGCCCATATGGGACCGAACACTTACTTCTTCTAGTTCGTTAAATAAAGGAAGAGGGACTTACCGAAGGTGAGTTATATTGAGCATGTGTTACCCTCCTCAAGCTCGTTAAATAAAAAATAGGTACTCGTCTATTTGGATGGGGGGAAAATTGAAAGGAGCAAGCCAAGCAGTTTTTGAGAACACTACCAGTAGCTCTTATGGTCACCCTTGAACACGACACTTTGTATTTGCATACATTTTAATCTACTGAACCTCCGCATTGAGCCAATCCTCTGAGTTTCTTTTACTCCTTTGGGTCACCTGACGAAAGTCACAACATCCACTGCATCATCAAGTTTTGTTCCATGTCACATTTTTGTTGTTGTGCCTCAGTGTTCAAGGTAAGTGTCTGCCTCGAGAGTCAGCTATCACAAATATCTTGTTTCAATATATGTGTCAGTCCATGTTCATCTGATCTACCAACTACATCTCTATGTCAGTTTCGTGTCATTGATGGGGGATACATCAAGGCCCTCCTTCGACGAGTCTATTCCTGTCGACTTCAACACATTATCCAGGAACTAGACTTAGAAACTAGTTAGTACCTTGGGACCTGCATGCCTCAATGACAGGCCTCCTCGTGTCCGATAATGGGTTTACATCATTGACCTCTGATCGGATGATTCCATGGATGTTCGAATTCATCTCATCTATTCACATTTGTCGGAATGTACTAGATTACCTTGGGAATAATTGACATCAATGGTGATCACCCTCACGCTTGTTAACGGTTTACCTCATTGACCGGTAATTAAGTGGTTTCTACCATGTTCGACATCAAGGCACCTATTCACATGGTTAGATTTGTACTACATCGGGATCGGTAAGAAGACCATGGGTTGAGTTTTCACTCGTATGTATACTTTTCCCAGGTTGTGAAGGAGTTCTTTTGAATTATGACACATATAGTGTTACATAGATCCACTTTGTATTGGTCGTGGCTATGTCTTGTCATCTCATAGATCCACTGTGTATTCTTCGTGGCTACGATCAGTTCAGGTCATAAGAATATAGATCCACATTGTATCTCCAGTGGCTATACCTTTTTTCAATATAATTATGGATCCACAGTGTATTTTATGGCGGCCATACCTAAAACGTTTTTATCACTCAAGCATAGGTATGTCTTCCTTGGGTTTGAAACATGTCATAATATTTGTTTGATGGTTGTGTGCAACTTTTTCCAGCCTCTCTGCATCCATACCCTTTCTCGAAAAAGTCTACAAAGTACTTCAGTCATCATCGTCTTCCGACTTCGCACTTTGGGGGGCTTTCTGTTACACATCAAAATTACTCACTTCAATAGTGTCACAAGTGTCATCATTACAAGTGTTGTAAGTCTCGCATCTTGTCCACAAGTGTCGCATATTGACCACAAGTGTTGCAAACATCACACTGCCATCTTGCCTATGTCGTGCCTCTAACGACATCATAGGGACACTTAAAACACCTCAAATACTAGTTTTGAAGAAGATAAATCAGTTGACAAGGAGTAGAAACTTTTTGCCACTAGAAAAGCCACTAAAACATCAATTTTGGGAGGGAGCGCTCCCCTACCTACTGACAGGGAGTGCTGGAGTTCTATACTCCCTTATAGAGGAGCGTTCCAGAGCTCTGTTCCCCTTTTGAGGGAGCGTTGCCCTTTTTTAGGTGAAATTTGGTTTGTTGGAGGAAATCATGGGACAGTCCCCTCAATATCTGAAGGTAGTTGGGTTCGAATCTTGGGTCAAGTCATGATATTAGGGAAGATCCTCAACTGAAGGAGAGGAATCCTCAACTTATCCCAAATATCTCTCAAGTGGCCTCTCCAAGGTTATATAAGGAGGCATTCTCATGGTGAAAGGTAACTTAAAATATTGGATATATGAAACTTATGATCCCATAAGTGAGATGTCATCAAAGCAATCAGTGTAGATTACTTGAGCAAAGGGGTTGGACAAGGAGAACTGGAAGAAGCTGTTTCACCTTCATCAAAGGATTGTAAGTACTTTTACTTGTTCTTATCAATATATCAATGCTTGGCTTGTTTCTTTCAAATTTGTGTTTGTTCCACATGAATTTTTCTTCAATAGATAGATCTATATTTGAGCTAATCTCAATAGAATAGGAATTCCTTTGTGTCTTTGTTTGTTTTACATGACCTATCAAGGAGCTTAGGATTGGAGCTTAGTTTGGATCTTGCGAGGATAAACGTCGTTAACAAGGTACATATCCCTCTTCTTCCTTTTTTCATACTATCTTAATTAGATCTAAAAAGGATGTCAGTGTCCATGTTAAGCATTTTTCTGTCTTGGTCTTACGAGTCTAGAGACCAAGAGGGAATCTGCTTGTCCGCAGGAGGATTCACCTGTAACAATAATGAGTATGGTTCTTCATGCCACTGCTCCTACTTGGAATGCTCAATCCCACCACTTTGATGGCTTGAGGAATCAGTTTGGTCAAATAGTTTGGGAGCATCGAGAATGGTGGCTCAGTTGGCATGCTCATCCTTAGCAGAATGATGACCATCTTTTTCCTTGCTATTTTAGAAGTGGAGAAACCCCCTAAACCCAAATAAGGGCATGATTTGTGGGAAACCATTTATTTTGAATGCAAACATTGTCTTTGAAGGTTATGGGTCACCTCCTCACTAAAGATGACCCACCACCTACCCTAAGTTTAATACTAGTTTAATACTAGTTTAATACTAGTGGTTGCATGATTCTATGATGCTGCATTTTGGCCTACTAGCCTCAATTTTGGATTTCATGTGTTATATTCTTTATCATTTTGGATGTTTTGGACTTTACATGTTTTATTATTTAGCATTTTTTTTTATGTTGAGCCCTTGAGCATTTTTATAAATTCTTAGGGTCTTAAAATTCTAGAATCCATACTCATACTCATAGTAGTTGCGCAATACAACCCATTTTTATATAAATTACTTTATTTTTTCATTTTTAATAATAAAAAAAGACATTTTATCATGTAGTGAGGACATAATTTATAAAAGGATAAGAACTTATTTACACAAATCCAAATAATAGATAATATGAATAGAATGGGATCAAAACAATACTTGAAACTTTGTTATAAAGTACAACAAATACAATAGTGCACTCAATAAGGACGACCTTAAAATTCTAATGTAGCAATTTGACTGCTTCACTTATATTTATTTTTTTGGTATTTTTTGGGTGTGTATTGATAAAGCAATATGATTTTTAAGATTCTTATATCAACAAGATGAAGCCACAAGATGATTAGTCCTTACCTATAGTGTCATTGTTTCTTTACAAAATGATGTATACATTGTCCCATGTTGAGATCGAAATCTATGTATTCTAATTTGCTACAGGATAGTAGATGGGCCCAACAATTCTTTTGACAAGTAAGTCATTCAAAAGTCTAACTTCCTTATGATTATGTTAACATTTATAGGTTTCTTATAAACAAGGTCAAGAATTTAGAGGAGAATGTTGTCATCCTATGTGATTTGCAACAATTAAGCACTATGTTGGATGCTCATTCGATTTACAAGGATTCAGTAGTAAGTCTCTTTATTTTGGTTGCCAATATTGATACGAAATTTGGTGTTAAAGGATTCGTTTTAATTCACCAATTCAAATTCTATTAATAGGCTTCTCAATTTCCCATAATTATGTTTAAAATTGGCTTAATTAATTAAAGATCAACATTTAAAGACCAAAAAAAAAAAAAAAATACAGAAAATAACATAGACAATACTCAACAAATTGATAACGGAGTTCACCCATATGGGATATGTCTCCGATTCCACTTCAAATTATTATTTGATCCATTAAAAATGAAGCAAGTACATTATTACAACTCATTACATTACACAATGACGTTGAATCTACAAAAAATCACTCTCTAATGTCTAGGAAGATAACAATGGTTTCTTCCCGTAGTAAAATGAACTCAAGCTTGCCTATTCTCCTAATGAAGGGGCTTCTTCTCTCCTCACACAAATACAATATTCTCCTCTTTATATTATTTCCCAAGTATGGTGTAATGGTTAAGGTGTTATCCTTTTGCCATGGAGGTAGGGGTTCAAATTCTTATGGCATATGCCCTCCTTTATTATTTTCCCTTTATTGGGAATGAAATCTCTCATACTATGCATAATTAAGACCATGTTTTGAAAGGTTTTAAAGAATATATCTTTCAAATATTTTTAAAATAAATATAACCTCCACATTGCTTATTGAGATATTAGGATATATGCCATCGATGCAAACAAATTGGTACGACTCAAATTAATAACAAGCAAGAAGAATAGAATCAAATTTTGGATGCTTCCAAATCTGTTTTGTAAGAAATATGGGCACTACTTTTTTACAAAGATTGCAGCCTATTGGATCGGCAAGGATCCTCCTAGATCAAATATGAAAAAACAAAATACAATAAAACTACTCCCATAGATGATACCTTAAAAAGTATGTATCAGACATTCACCTTTAGTATAAATTGTAAAAGCTAATATAACTCTAAAGAAATCAATGTAAGTACATGGGAAATGTAGTCTAATGGAGGATTTCTATGCTTATGACAATCAAAGTGCCTTTTAAACTTCAATGGGATATTTATACAATAGACATCATGCCAATAAGGAAACTTGAAAAACTTAAAGAAAGATGATGATAAGTTTTATTGGATGGCTGGGCCATAAGAAGAATCATGTTGTGTGATACCATTGTCTTCACAATTGGACCCACTATGAGGCATGTATAACATTCAAATTACTAGGATGCACCTGGCATTTCAACCCTGCTTTAAGTTAGTGTCAAATAAACCACGTTATAATGAGCATGGGAAAACCAAACTTTGTGCTTTCAAGTGGTGAGAAACCAAGTCAAATTTGCATAGGTGAAAAGGCATGTTGAAACCTTGCTAGATTTGCATGTGGTAGTTATGCATGCTACAAGATTGCACACTCCATAGTGTCTCATGAGCAGGATCAATGATCCAATTATATTAGCTATATCATTTTTGTAGTAGTTTTTACTATTCACAAATACTATGAGTGAGGCAACCATAGTAGATATATCATTTTCATTAGTTTTTATTATTTATAGAGATCACAGGCCAACAAATTTGGTGAGAAGAAAGATGTCAAAATGTGTGAGATAATATTATAAGAAGAAATAACACAAAAATTGATGATTCAATATGTTTAAATTTTGAAAATTGTTTGTAAACCATCTTCATCTCACAATCTCTATTAAAAAAAATATTATTCATTGAATAAAGTAAAAATGAAAATGTATGGAAAACACTTTCATGGAGTGAGATTTATCTTACTTCATTCAGTCCAAATTCTAGTTGAGGCAAACACGACATGGAGATGATGTAGCTCCTTGTTGCTAATATGAAGAAGATAACGTAGACATGTATTAGGAACCAATAAAAATGGCGAGAAGCCATGCTAATATTTTGATGTACATGTTAAAACAATAATAAAACAAACATATAGTAGGAAGCAACTCACCAATATCCCCATTATACCAAAATACTTATCAAAGAGTATTTTTCTCATAAATCATAAGTAGGCAATATGCAGACGAGATCAATGGAACTGGAGTGTCATCCAACGAAGAAGATGGAAATGGTCTATGGAGTGGTTGCAAGTAAGATTGCTATAATCATTTATCATTTTTCCTCCTTTGAATTTAATCAAAGAGATCATTCTCAATGGGTTTTAGGCCTTTTGGGAACCATGTGTAAGGCAATTAAGGTCATGGAATTGAAACTTTTAGGCTTCAATAATGAATATAATATTGTTTTTCTTCATATAAGATATGATCGATATATTATTACAATGATGAGTGTTACATATATAGGGAACATATGGTGATCATCCATGAAAGGATGTGTCCCTTGAATAATCAATAACTATTTATTATTATCATTTACTTATTATATATGATATTTAATAATCAATAATTATATTATTAATTATTATTCTAAGAGAATGTCTTCTTGATGTTATCCAAACATCAGCACTCCCTCTCAACGACGGAGACATTCTACATCATGCCAAGCTTGTCTTTGAAGTATACAAACTTCACCCTAGACTCGTGACACTTGTTTGTCAGTCTTGGGAGACATCTCTCTCCCACCCGAACTGAGGATAAAATCCTTTTGTGACTCTCCCTCTAAGCCAATTAACTCTCTCTAAGACCAAGCTCACTCTGGGTCCGCATGTAATAGGATATAGCATATTGAGTCTTTATTATACCTTGTCAAATCACCATGAATAGGACAAAGACCACATCGGGATATTTCACCACAAGTACACACCTGTGAGTGAATGTCAGCCTAATGCTAACTGACATGTGGAAAGAACTTCAAGCACCTCCATTCCATATTATTCCTTGTCATGATCAAGGAAGGACTACGTCTAGGCCCATTTACTACAAGTGCACCTTTATGATAAATGTATCCTATCTCCCTTGGTCTGTAGCCCAATCTAGGAGAATTTTCGGCCGATGCTGAAACATCAACACTCCCTCTTAGCTAGGGAGTTATATTTCCATAATTGTACACAACTACTATCCAGAGAGACGTAGTCTCTTCCAGTGGTACACAACCATCATAATAGCAAAAGGTTTTTCACACATGGCACTCCCATGTGGATTTTTAGAGGCTACTCCCTCTAGGAACACTTAGGGTCAACTCCCCATACTTGGTGTGTGACATCAAGGGGTCAGCTCCCATAGTGTGTGACATCAAGGGTCAAATTCCTTGACATGTCCTCATATGCTCCACATGGGACGTTGGGCTATGGCCAAATGCACTTATCCCTTCTTGAATAAGTTTCCCTCTGAGATCAACTCAACTCAATTCACCGAGGAGAGTGCGATTTGGAGAAAGTTTTTCACACATGGCGCTCCCATGTGGAGTTCTAGAGGCTACACCCTCTCTAAACACACTTAGAGGTCAACTCCCATAGTGTGTGATTTCATGGTTCAAATCCCTTGACATGTCTCATGTGCTCTCCACATGGGACATTGGGCTCTAAGCCCAAACACACTTATCCATTCTGCATTATAGGGTGTCCCACTTATCCCTTATTGAATAAGTGTCCTCACAAATCAACTTGACTCTGTTCATAGAGGAGTACGATCTGTTGAAAGTTTGTCACACATGGCACTCCATGTGGACTTCTAGAGCTACACCCTCTAGAAACACTAGGAAACACTAGGGTCAACTCCCATAGTGTGTGTGATGTCAAGGGTCAAATCCATGAGTGTGTGATGTCAAGGCTCAGCTCCCTTGACATGTCCTCATCAATGCTTTCTCTCCATGTGGGACGTTGGGATATAATATGAAACACACTTATCCCTTCTTGGATAAGTGTCATCAGAGATCAAATCAAATTGATCCACCCAGGAGAATTGATATGGAGAATATCTCGGGAAGCTAAACATCGGCATCCCTCTCAGTGAGGGAGGAATTCTTTGCCATGCCAAGTCTATCACAAAAGTACTTGAACTTCATCATGGTTTGGTGAGAATATCAACAACTGCTCATCTATAGGAAGGAATTTTAACACCAATACTTCCTTCCCTCACGCACCATGTCACCGGATGTAATGGTGCCAGTATCAATGTGGTTAGATTTGTCATGAAACGGATTATTTGAGATATTCACACAACTTTAGTTACCATAATGACTAATGGTGGGAATCCAACACATGTTGGATAAATATGCAAGGATCTTGCGGAGTCTTTGCTTCAGGGCCAGAGCATACCCAATGCAATGTGCTCTACTTAGGTTGTCAAAGCCACATAGGGTATGTTTCTGCTATACCGAGGAAACCATGGAGAGATCCCATGGTGAAGAGCAACGCAGAAGGTGCTCTTTACATCGCTAAGCTCCCCACTCCAATCAAAGTCAATATATTCACACGCCATATCATATCATCAATGTTGGAAGTATATCTAAGACCATGTCCAACTATGCCTACTTGGTATTATCTCAACACATGCCCACTTAACAATCGGTGTGTCTATCTCGAATGACTTATAAATTGATTAAGTGCACTCATTGCATAGCAAATATCGTCTAGTGCTAATCCCGGATACATCAATGATCTAATTAGTTGTTTGTATGGGGTTGGATCAATTTCGTCGGAATTGGAAGAGACACACTTAGTTTCTTTAGATTAGAGTCACCATTGGTGTAACCATGGATTTTCATTCTGTCATATTGAATTTCTTTAATATTTCCACTGTATTTTTTCTTTGACTTAGGAAAATATCATTTGTTTTTTTCCATACTTCTAGTCTCAAGAAGAAGTGCATCATACCAGGTCCTTCATCTCAAACTTAGAGGCCAACTAATACTTACATTCAACAATAAGGCTCTCCATATCAGTGAGGAATAATTCATCAATGTAAGAGGGACCAAAATCAGGGGACTCACAAATTAACAATATTTTAGTATAGGATGGGATCGAAAATACTTTTTTGAAGCCCAAAAATCATCAGTGTCCATCAATCCTTGCATACCAAGCTCAATGTGGTTCTTGAGTCCATACAAGGCCTTTTTTTTAATTTACATACATAATCTGTGTTTTCTGACAGCTGAAATCCTTCTAGCTTCTTGATGTATACTTCTTCTTCAATCTCTCCATTGAGAAGGTTGTCTTTACATCCATATGATGTACTCTCAACCCATGGATGTTGGAAATAATCATCGGATAGAAGTGTATCGAGAAGCAGGGGAAAATTTCCTACGCATAGCTTATATTCCCTCCCCTTGAGAGAATCCTCTAGCAAAAAATCTCATTTTGTGCCTCGATGCTCATTAATTATGTGTTTGATCCAAAATGGATCTCGAAACCAAAATGGGTCCAAGATGGCCTAAAAACAAAATTATAGAATGGCTTCAAAATGGGCGTGTGTGTAGGCCTCGTTAATACAAACCAAACGCAACTTGAGCGGGCTCAAAAGCGGTTACCCATTATGCAAAAGATATCAGTCTGTTTGTTTTTATAAACTTTATGCAAAAAACATTCTTGACTATAGGTGTTCGACAACCACAATTATTCAGAGGATGGACACCTTCAATAAATACTCACATAACCGGATCAAAGATCAACAAACCAATGTTTTCACATAGTAAAACCCCTACGAGGGGGAAACATTATAGCCCAAACCAAACGCGGCCACTAGGCGATTTATTAATGCAAGAAAAGATTAGAGAGAGGTTTTCTGAGAGAGAGTTTCTCCTGATGATCATCGACAAATGACCCTCCATGCTTAAATAGGAATCCTTGGACCAATGTCCAGTGTTAAGAAAGCCACGGATCAATGGCGTTAAGATCGAGGAGTGAACCATCGGGAATCATACCTATGTAGGGAACATATCGTGATGGTCGGATTTCCTAGCTACAAGTGCATACTAATGCATGCTAAAGAAACACACTTGCACATTTTTACCTAGCGACATATTAGACCAAGTATATATTAACTAATTCCTAGGTGTCTAAATATCCTATCATCCCCAAGAACAACTTGGAATGGGATTGAAGGGATTTACAATAATGACACAATAGGAGAAGGAAGGAGAATTAAACCTATCCCCCTTAATGTGACTTCACGAACTCCTAACAGCCGTCGAAGTTTGGAAAGCCGTACATCAGAGACTTTGTGAAAGTAATGCGCGGCTTGATGCTTCTATGGGAAAGAGCTGCTTCAATGGCGATCATGAATGAGCTTTACGATGAAGTGCATGTGTATCTCGATGTGTTTTGCAGCTGATGTTGAAGTGGGTCTTTGGCGATCTTGATGGCACTTTGATTGTCTGCAAAATTCGGTGGGATCGTGCTGGAATCAAACTCACGAAGGATTTGTTGAAGCCACGAGGCTACGACTTGCATTTACCGTTGCTTTCGGTACTCTTTGTGAAGAAAGTGCAAAATAGCACATTGTTTCTGAGGCCCAATTGTGGAGTCTGAACCAAGGGTTGAAAAGCTTGTAACCTGCGGTAGACTTCTGATCATCGGGGTTGCCCATTGTCGAATCGATTGAAACCAACCAATAAAGGAGTCCCCACAGAATTGTAATGTATCCCTAACTGAACAATACCACGAACATGTGAGAGTATCCTTTTAACTTCTTTCCAATGGATTTCATGGGGTGTTTGCATATATCGAACAACAAGACCAACAAAAAGGGAAGGTCGGAATGAGATTATGAGTCTAGTATAAGGGCTACCAATGGCGGCGATGTAGGGTGGCATCAAGTCCGGAGGTACAAGGTGTGACTTGACTCCGGTTGGAAGGGAGAAGGGATGGTTTACAATCATCCATGTGACGAAGAAGGTCACAAAGCATACTTAGGCTGGGAAAGAAAAATTCCTTCATTAGTTTCAAAACTTGGAGGCCAAGGAAATAGTGCAAAAAGCCCTAGTCTGTCATTTCAAATTTCTTCTTAAGGTTGGTTTCACATGGTTTGGGGTGCACGAGTCACTACCAGTGGGATAAGGTCATCAACATAAAGGGACAAGGATGATGGATGGCTTCCTACTTTCTTAGGTATTATAGACATTAGGATTGGAATGGCATCTAGAGAATCCGATTGGCAATAAAGCTATCCATTTTGGCATACCAAATTCGGGGAGCTCTTGAAGGACCATAAAGAGATTTCTTGAGGTGAAAAACAAGGCTAGATTCATTATGGACATACCGAGGAGGTTGTTCCATGTAGATTTCTTCTTTCAGAGTGCCATGCAAGAGGCATATTTAACATCCGTATGATGGACCTCCCATTTTATGTGAGGTGTAGGGGCAAGAACAAAGTGGATGAAATTCATTTTGGTATGGAAAGGTTCATTATAGTGATGCGCTTCAACAGAATCCTTTGGCAATATGTCGAGGGCCTTGATAACAATGCTTCCATCTTATGCATACTTGGTTCGGTATACCCATTTGCGTCTAACAATTTTTCTTCCTTTTGGGAGGGTGCAAGATCCCAAATGCCGTTTTTCCATTAAAGGCATTCTCCTCATTCATTCTTTGGCATCCAATCCCAGATGGCCAGGAAGCTTACGCAAATGTCCTTTGGATCGAGTTTCCTAAGAGCAGGCCAAAGAGAGGCTTGGGCGAGAATATTATTAGAGCTGATAGAAGGATTTTCAACAGATCTCAAGCCTTCTGCGTGTTGAGGCGGACCCATCTAACAGCGGTGGAGGCGGGTGCTGATTAGGAGGTTCAAGGACTCACATCACGGAGGGAATGTGGGTGGTGGAGATTTTCATCCTCACTTTCATCATCGAAAGAAGAATAGAACTTGGGAAAGACACAAGCTTGCCGAAGAGAGAGAGAGATGGCTGTGAGCCAAAGAAGGTCTAGCCGTAGAATTGAAACTGCCAGATAAAAGAGATTTTCATCAAATTTAACATCTCTTCTAAGAATAATTTCATTACAGTGTGGTTGAAGAAGTCTATAACCTTGGCATCTTCAGAATAACCAAAAATGCCCTTTCCTTTTAGGCTGCAATCCTTTTCCTTTTCTCATCGAGATGTGGGCTATGCTATACTTCCAAATACGCGGAGTGACTTACATCTGGTTTAATTTTAGTCCAAAGCTTCTTCCGGTGTTATATTTTTAAGAGCCTTTTTTGGAGTGCGATTGACTATGTAATTTGCACAATTGATGGCTTCCAAACAATAATGAAGAATTAATACTTTAGATTGGATCATAAAATTGGCCATTTCTTTTAATGTACGGTTATTTCTCTCAACAACACAATTATGTTGGCATATGGAATGAGTGTGTTGCATTTTAGGATGCTTTCAATAATGAGTACAATAACTTGTCAAAACTATTGTTCACATGTTAACCATTATCTGTTGCCTGAGAACATTGTCGGTGCTTCTAAGGGGCCTTGGGTAAAAATTGTCAAAAACTGCACTCTTGAGTTTGAAGAAGCCAAGTACGTACGGAAAGGTCATCAATGAAAGTTAAAGTACTTGAGAAAAGGAAGAGAGTGACCACAATCCGCATTACAGGCAAGCTTGCGGGATGAGGTGTGCCAAAGGGCTTTACGTTTTTTAAAAGTTATAGATGGTGTTCAAAGACATGACCTGACACCATCCTACATGAAACAAAGGGAGAGGGCGGAGTCTACATCTAGCCAATTACATAGTTTGTTTACCGTGGATTTAGATGACCAAGCTCGTACTAAAGTTTGCTCAAGTCGTGCTATGAGCAGCAAAAGAAAGCGATAAGAGAAGAAACTGACTAGGACCGGCTGGCATATCATGAGAATTCTGGTTGCAGAACATGGGTCTTTTGATCCTTGATTACAACAGTGGGGTGAAACTTCGGCGGTTTACCTTCACGGTCGATGATTTTGATGATACTTCACTGGCAGAAGGGAGTTTGCAAAGATTTGGAACGCCATCATTTGATGACCCGGCTTTCTGAACATTTGGATACCGATTACCTTTACGATGGCGCATTACCGAACAACACCGAAGTGACTGAGGAAAAGCGAAAGACGCACGGGTGGCGTTGCGGGTAAACCCGGGCAGACAGAACACGGTTGGTAAGGCGGTTTGGCCAAACGTTCTGAAGGTATGTTGTGACGGGCGCAGCTACCCGACTGCCAGGGTTGGATCCGGTTGGCTTGCGGAGGATTGCCTTTTCCTGTCTGTTTCTGGGTTTGCCAGGATCGCAGGCGGGAAGGCGTGGGATCTAAAGGTGGCGGCCTAAAGTTGAGGTGTATGTTGTTTGTTCTAAAAATATAACACCAGAAGAAGCTTGGACTAAAATTAAACCAGATGTAAGTCACTTCCGTGTATTTGGCAGTATAGCATGGGCTCACATTCCTGATGAGAAAAGGAAAGGATTGCAGCCTAAAAGTGAGAAGTGTATATTTGTTGGTTATTCTAAAGATGTCAAAGGTTATAGACTTCTTCAACCACATTGTAATGAAATTATTCTTAGAAGAGATGTTAAATTTGATGAAAATCTCTTGGCCTGCAAGCCTAATTCGGCGGTTGTATCTTCTTTGGCCTGCGAGCCATCTTCGGCAGTTGTGCCTTCTTCTGTTCCTATTCTGGATTCTTCTTCAGATGATGAAAGTGAGGATGAAAATCCACCTCCACCTACTGACATTCCTCCAGATGAGTCCTTTGAACCTGAACAAGCACCAGTTCCACCGCTTGCTAGATGGGTCCGTTCAACACGAGAAGCAGTTGGTGATCTTGTTGGTGATCCTTCAGATCAGCGTCGGACACATTCTCAGTTCCAGCAAGCCTCTTCTCTTTTGGCTCAAGTTTTAGAAACTCATGATCCAAAGACATTTGCAGAAGCTTCCGGTCATCTAGATTGGGATACAGCAATGAATGAGGAGTATCGTTCTTTAATGGAAAACGATACTTGGGATCTTGTACCTCTCCCAAAAGGAAGAAAAATTGTTAGATGCAAATGGGTATACCGAACTAAGTATGCATCAGATGGAAGTATTGAAAGACATAAGGCTCGATTAGTTGCCAAAGGATTTTCCCAAGTTGAAGGCATTGACTATAATGAAACCTTTTCCCCTATAGCCAAAATGAATTTCATCCGCCTTATTCTTGCCCTTGCCACCTCACATAAATGGGAGGTCCATCAGATCGATGTTAAATATGCCTTCTTGCATGGCAATTTGAAAGAAGAAATCTACATGGAACAACCTCCTGGTTATGTCCAGAATGAATCTAGCCTTGTTTTTCACCTCAAGAAATCTCTTTATGGTCTCAAGAAAGCTCCCCGAGCTTGGTATGCCAAAATGGATAGCTTTCTTATTGCCACTGGATTCTCTAGATGCCATTCTGATCCTAATGTCTATACTAAGAAAGTAGGAAGCCATCTCATCATCCTTGTCCTTTATGTTGATGACCTTATC
>SNQJ01S0149899.1:26166-39201 GCA_010110895.2 Picea sitchensis | reverse complement strand
CATGGAAGACATTCTTAGGATGTATGTCATGGATAATCAAACCCATTGGGAGAAGTACCTACCTTTGGTAGAGTTTGCCTACAATAACAGTTTTCATAGCTCCATTGGAATGCCACCCTACGAAGCTCTGTGTGGAAGGCCATGCAGAACACCATTGAGTTGGGAAATATTAGAACACCGAGTAACAGTTGGGCCATAATTGATTCAAGAGATGGAGGAACAGGTGATTCATATTAGGCAGAGAATAAAGGAAGCACAGGATAGGCAGAAAAGTTATGAGGATGCACACAGGACTGACCGAAGTTATAAAGTGGGAGACCATATTTTCATTCATATCAGGCCTAATAAGAGTGCCATACGGTTTGGGAAGGGGACAAATTTTTCACCTCGATTTATAGGACTATTCAGAATCCAAGAGAAAATTGGACCCATTGCCTATCGTCTCATACTGCCACCCCACCTGCATAAAACTCATAATGTTTTTCATGTATCTGTTTTACGTCATTATGTTGCTGATGAATCACATAAACTAAATTGGAAGGAACTGCAGGTATTGGACATGGGAACCCTCACGGTAGAACCATTACACATATTGGACCATAGAGTCCAACAACTCAGGAACCGTTTGGTAGACCAAGTTAAGGTCCAGTGGGACAAATACAGTCCAGGATCTGCTACTTGGGAAGACGCCGAGACACTACGACGAGATTATTCCTCACTTTTTGACCACCTCGAGAATATGTTCCTCAAACATTGGGTGTATGTAACACCACCTTTTGACTTAGACAACCATTATTACCTGAGGTCTACACACCTTTATTTTCTATTCACAAGTGAAACTATTAAATAATACACTTGAACTTTTAAGACATATGAACCTTTATAAATGTTTAAATGTTATTGATGATGATGGATATGATACGATCTACTATGTGAATGTAAATTCTATGAAGGTTTAAATGTTATTGATGATGATGGATATGATGCGATCTACTATGTGAATGTAAATTCTATGAATGTTTAAATGTTATTGATAATGATGGATATGATGCGATATATTGTGTGAATGAGAATCCTATGAGGGTTTAAATGCTATTTGAATGATGTTGGAAATGATGCAAACTATTATATAAATGATAATTCTATGAATGGGAAACGTTAATTGAATTATGGGATATTATGAGATCTATTCTAACTTGAAAACTTTGATGTTAAAGTTGTTGGTACGAGGATACCGAATTGAGATCATAGTTGTATGTAATTACATGATAATAATGCATAGATATGTATGAGTTTGTGTTATAGACTAATCTGCAGGTTATGGGCTATGAAATAGCCAAGGGATAATGATGATGAAAGTGGATGTCATGACCACTGGCCGAGAAACAATATGGTATGAATCTTTGTATGCGAAATTATATTGGTTTGGATGCATTGCTATGATATGTGGACCAGTGCAGGATTTCAGGTGGTGAGACTGCCCAAAACTGAATAGACGATGACAAAACTCCCAGCAACACGATGCCACTGTACATTCCATTGTAGGGTGTGGACCCTAGTCATGATTAGGAGGGGTGGAGGCATTTCCCACCGTGTATCCTCCGAAGCTTGAAGTCATGGGAGGACAGTGTTAGCTCACGCTCCCCTAGACATGTGATGATGACTGTCAGTTGCCTACTGGGGAAGCTTGGTCAAGATAGTGACACTTCCACTTACGGGTTCTATTTGGAGTTAGGTCAATATAGTCGACGTTCCAAGATAGTCCAGCAGAGGAAGGATAGGAATGGAAGATGGAAGTAAGTTAGGGAGGAAGGATGAGTATAAATAGTTGAGAGTGTATGGAGATTTGTCTTATGGTGGAATTTATTGTTTTTCCTTCTGAAAAGAAAATGGATATATATGAATATTCATAAGTATGTAACTAAACTACAATTGTCTAAATAACATTGTTGAGCTAGATAATTGTAATTAAAGGATTTCACAAACATTTGATTGGTTTATTGTCTTTTATAAAATGAATAGTCTTGTTGAATGGATTGGATGCATATGGAAATTACTATAGAGATGATAGTTATTGATATTAGTACATGAATGAGACTTTTATGTACTAGCTACACATGCATTTCTTGCACATGTACACTAGTATGTATCAATTTTCTTGGCTTACTTACTAATAATGTCAGTTATTTTATATGAATGTGTGAACTATGTTTCTTTTCCCTTGTATCATAAAATACTTTAACTTCGGGACGAAGTTTCCTGAAGGGTGGGTGTATGTAACAACCCTAGTTAAATAATTGCTTAAGGTTTATCAAGTATAATTAATTAAATAATTAACTGTCCTAATATATATTAGTTAAATAATGATTATTTATTAATAATATTAATTAATTATTTATTTGTTGTTTAATATATGTTGATTAATTAATTCATTAATTAATTAACTCATTTAATGTTTGGGTAACAAATTAAAAGTTTAATAATTTTTAATTTATTTAATAGAAAACTTAACGTATGGAGGGATAAGGCATTGAATGGAGGGATAAGGCATTAAATGGAGGGATAAGGTGGGTGGAATTGAATGAAGGGAGGAGGCAGTGAATGGGAAGGAGGATATGAGGGGGCAGAGGATTCAGGGAGAGACACTTTTTTGAGTTTTGGGGGAAGGAAGCATTATTTTGAGATTAGGGACTATATTTTTTTTTCTGGTTTGGAGTTTGGGTGGACTGTTACAGGGGAGAATCGGTTGCTGGGAGTTTTGGGCTCGAGGGTCAAGAATCCTCACGAAATCCTGGAGCTAGGGAGCTGGATAGGCTCTATTCCTAGCTGGCAGGGAGGAAAGATTCGGTTTTGGGCAGAGTTTGGGCAGAGCAGCTTGGTCAGAGTTTGGGCAGAGCAACGAGGACAGACGAAGATGGGAAATTAACATCACTGAGAGGTTTATGTCATTATAGTTATAAGGGTTCACTATTTTACTAAGCTGTGTATTTTTTTATATATATATGATTTGTATTTCAGGTGCTCAATTATAATTTGTTGAACCATGAATGGTTAGTTTGTTAACTTGTTGAATATATAACCATAAAAGAAGTAGAAAAATATCAATGTTAAGTAAAAATTTAATTATTAAGTTTTAGATTCTGTTAGCTAGGATCTTATAGTTTTCGATCTTGTCTTGTATTTTTATCCTTCTGAGTTATACCAGCAGCAAAACCAGGGTTTTAGGGATTTGGTTGACCATTATTATGCATGGGGATCTGACCTTGCCAAATTTTTAGTACCCCGGGTATATCATTTCCTAGAGTATGTAGTTTTTTTCCCTAAGAATTATGTCCCATCCAACAGAGATATAATTTCCACAACTGGGTCGGTTCTCATTGAATTAACCACCTAGACTATTAACGAGATGATGAGATGGCCATTGAATCCCGATAGTGAAACACAAAATGAATTAGTAGCAACCAAATGTTTCAGAGAATTAGAATCAAAAGAAAGGGTTACCTTGTTAGAATCATATCTCTATACAAATATTGATGTTCTGGGTGATAATTTTGTCATTCAACCAAATATCTTTCTTGAGACTTCTCATAAAATTATTTCTATGATTTCTATGATATTGGGGAAAAACGATGATTTGACAGTTGATGATTTTATGTTAGGGGTTATGGTTTCAATTTGCCAATTTTAACCAAACCCATCACTAAATTTAATTATGCCCAATTTTTAGCAGATCAAATCCACTACCAACTTTCTAAATTTGAATATCTCAGAAGCTTCAAATACTAGTCTTACGTGGTTCACCTTTTTCTATTTACACAAGTCTTTCATTTTATGAATCTAGGGATAAAGGTTGAAGATGATCTTGCTAACCCAAATTCAATGACTCATTGGATATCTATGATTATGAAGAAACATTTGAATGTTGAATTTCCACAGTATGTTGATCAGTTTATGTATAAATCCTACTGAATGATACAAAATCAAGTTCCTCCTAGAATATTTCCTGAGTGAAAAAAACTATTATAGTTAAGCCCAGAAAAAAGATTGGGAGACAGGTATATCTTTGAACATTATACCAAAATTAGGGTTTATGGTTGTCAACTTTCTCCCTTTTGCTTGCTTGTTTTCTTGACTCCAAGGATTTTTTCTCTTGAATATGTTAGGCAAAGATTGAACTATGATGAAATTCACTTTGTGCCAAATAAATATAAGGTAACTTTTAAATTGAAGAAGGAGGCAGTTTCTTTTATTGTCAACACCATATCAATATTGCAGGTGATAACAAATATGCTTTTAGCTATGGGATTACAACAGGGAGAACCATGGAATTATGATCCTCATGGCATAATTTCATCAAAAAGAATCTCACATGGGTAGACTCCTTATCAACATCAACAAAAAGAGAAACTAGAGCTATTGGAAAATTATGATATTTGGAAAGATGTGCAAAAAATTCTATAGATCCATGGTAAAGCATATGATCAATCAACAAAGTCCCCAATCACACAAATGCCACAATAGTTTGAGAAGACATACAAAAGGAAAACTTCAGAGTCTACCTCAAAGAATTCAGAAACATGGGAAGAAGGATCAACCAAAAAACATAAATTAGAAGTACTTGAAAAAGAAGAAGATCCAGAATTTCCAGAAGAATTAATGCCAAAGAAAAAGGGCCATGTTGTGATTATAGAGGTAACATCTTCAAAAAATATCAAAAGTGTGTGAAGTCAAAGTGAAACAGAATCAAGAGCTATTGTTCAATCAAAGCCATTAGACCAATTTTAGCAGTTCCTGGAATTTAAAAAGGCATTTGCAAGCATTAAGAAGAGTATAATTCCTAAATTCTATGAACATGATTCATATCAGACGAGAATGATCTCAGTTGTAGATTGTGAGAAATGGAGGTTGAATATAGAAATCATGGAGCCAAAGGAGCATAAGAAAGTAACAAACATCTCCATTGATCTAAATGTTGTTAATCCTTTGGATAAATTTGAATTGCACATATAAACTGTGGAAATGATAAAATAAGATGCCATGATAGCTATCTTGGAATGAAGAAACTCCAAGCTATAAATGATAAGATAATGACTCAGTTAAAGAATGAAAAGTTGGATGCCAGGACTAGACATATAAGAGTGGAGGAACCAGAACAATGGATAATAGAACTCGGATCTAATCCAAAAGATGAGGCATCCATTAGAGCACTGATAAAAAAAAGGACAAAGAAATCCAAGTTTTGAAGCAAAAGCTTAATATCCTAGGAATTGACCATGCACATACCCAAGAACTACAAGCGATCCAGGTAGAAAAAGATCAACACGTGAATAAAATGGTTGAGATGGGAGAACATATGAAAATGTATGAAAATCATATTGAAAGATTAAAAGGAGGATCTTCTTTGGTTGAATAAATAGAGACAACAGATTCAACAACTAGACTATCAAGGGAATTATCATATATGAACCTGAAACGTGTTGAAATTGAAAGATTAAAGAAAACAATCTCAAAGAAGAAAGAGGAAATCAAAGATAAAGACAAAGTTATTGCAGAATATTAGAACTTGAAGGATAAGATGTTAACTCCGATGGAATATATGAAGACTAAAATGTAAGGTAAACCATATTTGATAGGAGATAAGCCTCTCATATGGGATGAAATGTTGAAATGTTGTTGATAGATGAAGCATACTATGTAATCCATAAATCATTTCATGAATTAGGAACAAGACCACAAGTTTCCACTCAAATCATAAAGTTCCTAAATTCCAATTCTAGACATATATTATCAAGCAAAGGTGCTAATGATAGAACAATGGTGATGGAAACTGAAAGAATTTTCACAAAGAGGAATCTAATACAACAAGCTCCAAATGAATGTATAACATTGAAAAGAAATGTGGAATATTTTTCTGACAAATTTGAAAACTTAGTGAAGATGGGGTTACCTTCATCTTGGGATAAAGCTGACAAGTTATTGTCATATGAAAACTACCAAAAAACCTTGTTTGTTGCTAGGGGAAAATATGATAAGTTTCAAAATATTGCCAATACTCTAAGAGCTCAAACCTTGTTGACCTACTCATAAATGACTTCTATCTTTTATGGAAGACAAATAATTTATTTTCACATGCCCCTACATAATAAATATACACTAAATTGGATATTTCATTCAAGCAAATGAAACCATTCAATTATCCTTCGTATGCGACTTGGAATCTCCTCCTCTAGTTGTTGGCAGGATGACTAACCAAAGAAGATGAAGACAATTAACATTTGACTCCTCCAACTATCCTATTTTCAAGGAGTCAAATATTTTATTGTATCTCAATATTCTAATAAATAGGATCGAATAACCATTTTTGGTTTCAACCTAACTTGTATAAATGTTCATGAGAACTCAATGTAAAGGGAGCTTTTTGGCCCGAGATTAAGCTTTAATAAAAATTCTACAAGTTTTGAAGATTCAAACTTTTATTTTTCAGATTATGTGATCTATCTCTTGTGTTATTTTCATGTTCTTAAATTCTTCTTAAATGTATCTACCGCCATGAGTGTGATAACTTAGTACAACAAATACCATCATAACTCTACAAAGGTATCTTTAAAAATTTCATATTTCTTCAAATATACTGTACGTATAAAGAAGACTTGTGCTTACATTTTATTATTCCTTTTTGAAACAAAAATAAGTATTCTTTTGTTCAAATCATATTTTGGTTTAAGATACATAATCAAACATCACTTCTTCTTGTTGAAAGTTAAGTAATATTTATCAGAGGATAAAGTATTTTAATTTTCAGTTTGTTTTCTCTAAATTATGCTCTCATATTCTAAAGTTTTAATTTTATGGAACATAGAATGATTTGTCTTCTAATATTAAATATTTAAATATTCAAAGACTAAAGATACAAGCCTAAATTAGCAACAAAAATACTTTGTTTTAGAACATATCTACTCAAAAACAAATCAATCAATCTAATGGATACCTTGGAATAGTTTCCTATCCAGAAACATCATAAGGGTCACAACATTTAGTACAACGAAATTGATATCTTGGAGGTAAGACACAACATATAGTAATTTTATTTGAGTTTTGTTTTCTCCCCAAGCCCGAGGTTAAATTTCCTTTTTCACCCCTTGATTTTTTCTCTTTATATCCAAATATTGTGAAAAGAGTGAGGGCTACTTATCAAAGGTTCCTTTAGCTCTAGAGATCTGTGAAACTTCTGGTGTTGACAATAGATCTGAACTGATATGCTCAACAATGATAGCATACCCCTTTGAGGTTGAACTATCTTCACTTGATCCTTGTCTATTTTTCAATATACCCTTCCCTGCTCCTGTAAACGCAACTAACAACCCCTCTAAGTCTAATTATTCATCACCTTTATTCCTTTTTCTTACCTTCTCACTTAGTTGATCATCAATATCCATTTCAGAATGCATGTATGAAAATGTCCTCTTTCGAAGTTGTAATTCTTGTTTCTGAGGATTTTGAATTACATTGGATTGGTCCATTGACTCAATGGTATTTTGATTTTGGGCCTCTTCCTCTAGAATATTATTAATTTATTCCCATGAATCTAGGTTAACAATTCTTTTCACTACAGGATTTGGAAGATGCTTGTACATGTGTCTTCTCGCTGCAATCACACCATGTGGGTTATACACCCATTTACTTCCTTTCTTATCGCATTTCTTCTGTAATAGCTAGAGCAGTTATAATATTTACCAAGAAAGGGCCAACCTCTTGAGGCATATTGAAAGTGGTGGTCTTCATATGATGGGAAAAATGAAATTGTTCTGAAATGAGCATTTGTCTGATGTATTCCAAAGAAAATATTCTTGGAGTTAGGAAAATTGGCAACTTGTTTGGCTCTTTTTCAAAACCATATACTCTAATAATGGTGTGATACTCATCCAGGTACCAATATCCTAATCTAGTATCTTTTCTCAGATGAAATATCTTTTTAAACTCATGAAACATCCCAGGAGGCTGAGTGTCATGGAGAAAAATGTAGCATGAACTTATGAACTTGTTTACATAAAGGTTGTCTTGCTTCCTCACCTCCTCATTCCACTCAATCAATGACTAGTTTTACCTGAATCGTCCTCTGTTTTGATCCCAAAGCTCTCAAAAAAGGAATAATTATTGAATAATATGAGGTGCACCAAGTAGGCCTGGTACCTAAAAGACTTAGTGATGTGGAAATTTTACCATTATCGAGATGAAGGTATGTATGGGACTATGATGCTCCTTTGATTTAAGGTGACCTTTGTTTACATAAAGGTCATGGAAGAGGAATATTCAACAAAGGAAGAGGACCAATTATATGTTATAACTATAATCCAAGAGATAGATGAAAAACCATAGAATGTTGTTAACCCTGAGAATCCAAGAGATTATAGATCTGAATGTTGTTAACCCCGAGAATCCAAGAGATAGTTGAAAAACCATAGAACTCAACCTACAACATAAGATCATCTAAATTTAATTCACGTTCTTGACTTTTTTAGTTCAACTTTCTTAGCTTAGAGTTAATTGCCTACTCCTGCATATATTTTTCCAGCATCTCACAAGATTACGAGCTCCCTGGTTGACAATTTAATGTAAACCGATTTAAGCAATTGAATTGCTCGACGTCATCAACTGCTTCGCTATTTTGATTACCATATTTTTCATCTTCCTCTCACTAGTAAAGGAGTGCAATACCCCTCTATAACATATATCAATTGTTTGTTGATGTAATTTAATCATATCCACAGGGTGGATATCCCAAATATTTACTCTCATTTGAATGGCTTTGTAATCTACAGGAAAAAGAGGCTTACATACCTTTGACTCTAGTGTTGTAACATAGTCCAAAATTTATAAATTTGGAATTTTCCATGATTTATAAGTCAGGGTTGATAAAACATTTAGTCTTGCAAAAAATCATGATTTATAAGTTAGGGTTGATAAAACATTTAGTCTTGCAAAAACATTAATATATATATATATATATATATATATATATATATAGAAGTTTTTTTTTTTTTTTTTTTTTTAAATATATTAATAAATTCATATTTGAATCTTTCACATAAACCTCATTTACGTTCTATAATTTTTTTATTTAACCTTTTTTTATTTCGTTATTATATAGTTTTTATTACTGATATTTTTTTATTTCTTTCAGATTAGATTGCACTCCAATATTGTCAGTTCAACAGTCCACAGTGGATTACAACCCCCTGCATGCTCGACTTTTAACATGGGGGGGGGACTCTACCCAAGATAATTCACTTTTGATGTGTCACCCATCCATCTATTGTGGCCCCTAAGGTATGTGGTTAGCCTAAACACACCCGACCACCCCGTATTCGACATGGGACCGACATGTGTCTAGCATGACGTCAGCCGACGGAAAAGGTAAAAGGCTTATAATTTTATTTTTAAAATAATTTTTCTCCAATTATAAAATGACACATATACATTTCGTATGTAAAAAGGGGTAAAGGTCAAATAGTTGTTTCATTTTGAGTTTGTAAAGAGTTTGAGTGCCCGACTAAGAATTCTTATGAAATTATCCATCATCACTCCAGTCCGATACTTATACCAATCAACATCCTCCATGGCTAAACATAAATCATTTTTATCACTTATGTTGTCATTTCTAAAATGTGGTCACCTCAACCTACAGAAAGTAATAAATATGCAAACATTGTAGAGGAAGATCTTATAGAAAAATATAAGGATGTTTTTGATCCTATCTTATTTTTTTATCCCACTGATTTATACCACCAGGAAAACCAGGGTTCTAGGGATTTGGTTGACCATTATTATGCATGGGAATGCGACCTCACCAAATTTTTATTACCCCAGTTATATCATTTCCTAGAGTTTGTAGTTTGGTGCGCTAAGAATTACATCGCACCCAAGAGATCCATAATTTCCATAGTTGGGTCGATTCTCATTAAATTAACCACCCATACTATTAACGAGCCGGTGAGATGGCCATTGAATATTGATAGTGAAGCACTAAATGAATTAGTAGCACCCAAATGTTTCAAAGAATTGGAATCAAAAGAAAGGGTTACCTTATTACAATCATATCTATGTACAAATATTGATGTTTCAGGTGATACTATTGTCATTTAATCAAATATCTTTCCCAAGACTTCTCAGAAAATTAATTCTACGATTTCTATGATATCGGGGAAAACGATGATTTGACAGTTGATGAGTTTGTGTTAGGGATTATGGTTTAAATCTTCCCAATTTCAAGCAAACCCATCACTAAATTTAATCATGCCCAATTCCTAGTAGATCAAATCCACTACCAAATATCTGAATTTGAATCTCTCAGAAGCTTTAGATACCATTTTTACCTGGTTCACCTTTTTTCTGTTTACACAAGCCTTTCATTTTACGCATCTAGGGATAAAGGTTGAAGATGATGTTTGTAATCCAACTTCAATTACTCACTGGACTTCTCTAATTATGAAGAAACCTTTGAATATTTAATTTCCACAGTATGATGATCATTTTATGTCTAAATCCTACCAAATCGTATGCAATCCAGTTCCTCCTAGAATATTTCCTGAGTGAAAAAAACTATTATAGTTAATCCTAGACAAAAGAGTGGGAGATTGGTATTTGAACATTATACCAAAATTATGGTTTATGGTTGTCAACTTTCTCCCTTTCGCTTGCATGTTTTCTTGACTCCAAGAATTTTTTCTCTTGAATATTTTAGGCAAAGATTGAACATTGTTGAAATTCACTTTGTGCCAAATAAATATAAGGTAACATTTAAATTGAAGAAGGAGGTAGGTCATTTTATTGTCAACACTATATCAACAATGCAGGTGATAACAAATATGATTTCATCTCTAGGATTACAACAGGGAGAACCATGGAATTATGACCCTCGTGGCATAATTTCATCAAAAAGAATCTTACATGGGAAGAGTCCTTATCAAAATAAAAAAAGAGAGCAAATGGAGCTATTGGAAAATCAAGACAGTTGGAAATATGTGCAAAACATTCTACAGATCCATGGTAAAACACCTAATCAGACAAAAAAGTCCCCAATCACACGAATGCCACATCAGTTTGAGAAGACATACAATAGGAAAACTTTAGAGTCTACCTCAAAGAATTCATAAACAAGGGAAGAAGGATCAACCAAAAAGAAGAAATTAGAAGTACTTGAAGAAGAAGAATATCCATAATTTATAGAGGAAATAATTCCAAAGAAAAAGGGCCATATTGTGACTGTAGAGGTAACATCTTCAGAAAAGATCAAAAGTTTGGGAATTCAAAGTGAAATAGAATCAAGAACTATTGATCAATCAAAGTCATTAGACCATGTTCAACAATTCATGGAAATTATAAAGGCAGGTGCAAGCATTAAGAAGAGTATAATTCCTAAAGTGTATGACCATGATGCATATTAGACAAAAATGATCTCAGTTATAGATTATGAGAAAGGGAGGTTGAATATAGTAGTCATGTAGACAAAGGATAAGGAAAAAGTAAAAAACATCTCCATTTATCTAAATGATGTTCATCCTTTGGATAAATTTGAATTGCATAGAAAAACTACAGAAATGATAAACAAATATTCCATGATAGCTAATATTGAAATGAAGAAATGATGCAGGAGCATCGCCTTCAAAGTCAAAGACGCAAGTGTGGAGGCAAGGTTACAACATCTCAGCATGAAATAATTTCAAATCAACATTTAACTCGGTAATAAACAAGTTGTTGAGATATTTTGGAAACAACATTTTTAAATATTTCTTGTTTGTAAAAGTCGTATACAACTGTAAGGAGTTGTATATATAGAATGCCAGCTCTTATTTGGTTATAACTGATAGTTATTGTAATAGGAAAAAGTAGTTAACCATTATAAACTGATAGGATAGGTTGCATACATGATGAAGAAGAGCTCGAGGAGCCACTCCTTAGATAGCTTTTTTGTTTTTGTATTGTAAGAGATAAGAGATAAGAGATTAGGGATATCAGAGTATAAGAGAGTAGTAGAGTAGAAGAAAGACACAGTGAAGAACTGTAATACTATGTAACTTTATTTCATGAATGAATAGAGAAGACAAAATTGTTCCAATTCCTTGGACAATGTTCATTATGATGTGTGATGGAATGAATGATATGTTCTATATGTGATTTAGTTCATTTTCGTTTATGTATGGTTGTTAGAATTGATCATATGAATTTGTGACGAAATTGGATAAGTTTCAATTGTTTCTCTTCTGAAAGTCATATGTAAGGTGTGCACATCGTACGCAAGGAGTGTGTCAACAGAGTCTTAAATTGACTTAGAAGAGTTCAAAAGGAACAATGGGAACTTATACCAAGTGAAAGGAGTGCACAATGTCAAGGAGCGACTAAGTGTCAAAGAACCAGAACAAAGGAGTGCAAGGAGTGTGGGAATAATTTATTCCAAAGAAATCCTTCAATATGAGTTTTTCAAGAGCCCAGGAATGCAAGGAGTGCATGGGAGATCAAAATCCTCAAGGGGATCAAGCTCAGAAGAGATAGTGAGGTGAAATCTTCAGAGGAGGGTGAAGCTCTGAAGGCTTCACGAATTATCAATCAAGAGTTGTCCAGGAGGGAGCGAGATCATTCCAGACCATTGGATCTGGATAAGGTGTACGAGTTTTAAGTCTCTTGAGGCACATAGGAGAGCGAAATATCAAAGTCCCGAAGTCCTAAAGTAATTTGGGACTATCCATCATCAAGGAGGATAGGTGGTGCAATATCCACAACTCCGGAAGTTTGTGGACAAGGAGGAGGTGAAATAATTGAAGTAAAATTGGACCATCAGATCCAGAGGGACACGTGGCAACAGATCAAAAGATTCAGATAAATGCATTTGGGTTTCAATTGAGACTTGAAACTTCTGAAACTCGAAGTCTGAAGTGAATCTGGATCGTCAGATCTAGAGGACATGCGGCATAAATTTGTGGACTCCCGGTAAAGACCGAAATTAAATCTCAGCTGTCTGATTCAAGAGGACACTCGACA
>SNQJ01S0149899.1:0-23328 GCA_010110895.2 Picea sitchensis | reverse complement strand
CCATGGAAAAAATATTTGATCCAAGATGGATTATTATTCAAGGGGAGCCAACTATGCATACCCAGATGCTCAATGAGAGATAACCTGCTGAAAGAGAAACACAACAGAAGTTTAGTTGGACATTTTGGTCATGATAAGATACTTGCACAACTGAGAAATTCATACTATTGGTCGAGCATGAGGGAAGTGGTGAAACAGTTTGTGAACAAATGAAAAAATTTCCAGTATGCAAAAGGAAGACAACGAAACACTGGTTTGTATCAGCCATTACCAATTCCAGAAAGGCCATGGGATGCAATTAGTATGGATTTTATATTGGGATTGCCTATAACCCAAAAAGGGAGTGATTCCATATTTTTTTTGGTGGACATATTTTTGAAGATGGCACATTTCATACCATGCCAGAAGACAAACGATGCTACACATATAGCCAATTTGTTTTTCAGTGAAGTGGTGAGACTACATGGATTTCCTACGAGCATAGTCTCAGACAGGGACACCAAATTTGTAGGACACTTTTGCAGGACTCTATGGAAGAGGCTGGGGACAAAATTTTACTTTTGTTCATCATATCACCCTCAGACATATGGATAGACTGAAGTAGTAAACAAGAGTCTGGGAAACTTGTTAAGAAGTTTAGTCACCAAGCAAGGTCGTCAATGGGATCAGATTCTGGCACAAACAAAATTTGCATTTAACAATTCAGTGAACAGGAGCAGAAGAAAAAGTCCATTTGAAATTGTGTATGGTATACAACCAAGAGGGATTACATAATTGAGAGATATGAATCAAGATGAGTTCAAAAGTACCGGAGAAGAGTATTTTTCAATAGAAATTGAAAAAATCCATGACAAATTCAGTGAACAACTACATGACAACAACCTAAAATATAAGAACAGAGTTGATAAAAAGAGGAGAGAATTTCAATTCGAAGTAGAAGATGATTTTTTAGCTCATTTTGTAAAATAGAGGTTTCCAAGGGGAACATATAACAAGCTGAAGATGAAGAAGATAGGACCATGCAAGATTCTCAGAAAATTTCCAGCCAATGCTTATGACATTGGATGCCATACAATGTTTGGATATCACCGATATTCAATGTTGCAGACCTGTATCCTTATAGGAGAGATGATGTAGGAGAACCAGATGATCAGAAAGAAGTTCAGTGGGAAGAACAATTTCCCACAACAAAAAAACCTCAGATGGAGAAAATTGTTGAACAAAGAGTTGGAAAGAAGACCAGGAGGAAGATATATCCTGAATATTTAGTGAAGTTGAAAGATCATCTAGTGGAAGATTCAAGTTGGGTCATTGAACCTGATATTTTGAAGCATGGAAAAAAAATGCAGGATCTCATGGACATGAGTCCATGAATATTTTAGACAGAGGAGTATGATGCAGGAGCATCTCCTTCAAATTCAAAGACACAAGCATGGAGGCAGGGATACGACATCTCAACATGACAAAATTTCAAATCAACATTTAACTCAGAAATAAACAAGTTGTTGAGATATTTTGGAAACAACGTTTTTAAATATTTCTTGTTTGTAAAAGTCTTATACAACCGTAAGGAGTTGCAGATATAGAGTGTAAGCTCTGATATGGTAATAACTGATAGTTATTGTAATAGGACAAAGTAGGTAACCACTAGAACCTGATAGGATAGGTTGCAGACATGATAGAGAAGAGCTCAAGGAGCCACTCCTTAGATAGATTTGTTGTTTTTTTATTGTAAGAGATAAGAGATAAGATATTAGGGAGAGTAGAGTAGAAGAGAGTAGCAAAGTAGAATAAAGACGCAGTGAAAAACTGTAATACTATATAACTTTATTTCATGAATGAATAGAGCAGACAAAATTGTTCCAATTCCTTAGACAATGTTCATTATGATGTGTGATGGAATGAATGATATGTTCTGTATGTGATTTAGTTCATTTTCATTTATGTATGGTTGTTAGAATTGATCATATGAATTTGTGATGAAACTGGATAAGTTTCAATTGTTTCTCTTCTGAAACTCGTATGCAAGGTCTGCACATCGTATGCAAGGAGTGCTTCGATAGAGTCTAAATTGAATCAAAAGAGTTCAAAAGGAACAACAAGAACTTAGACCAAGTGCAAGGAGTGTACAAAGTCAAAGAGAGAATAATTTTCGAAGAAACATAAGAAAGGAGAGCAAGGAGTGTGGGAATAATTTCTTCCAAATAAATCCTTCGATCTGAGTTTGTCGAGATCCTAGGAACACAAGGAGTGCATGGGAGATCAAAATCCTCAAGGGGATCAAGATCAGAAGAGATAGCGAGGAGAAATATTCAGAGGAGGGTGAAGCTCTAAATGCTTCATGAATTATCGATCAAGAGTTGTCGAGGAGGGAGCGAGATTGTTCCAGACCATTGGATCTAGATAAGGTGTGCAAGCTTTAAGTCTCTTGAAGCGTAGAGGAGGGTAGAATGTCAAAGTCTCGAAGTAATTTGGGATTGTCCATCGTCAAGGAGGATAGGTGGCACAAGATCCACAACTCCGGAAGTTCATGGACAAGGAGGAGGTGAAATAGCCAAAGTAAATTTGGACTGTCAAATCCAGAGGGAAACGTGGCGATGGATCACGAGATTCAGATAAATGCATTTGGGTTTCAGTTGAGATTTGAATATTCCAAAACCTGAAGTCGAAAGTGAATCTGGACCATTAGATCCAGAGGACAAGCAACATAAATCATAGTCATCCGATTCAAGAGGACACTTGGCATAAATCCGTACACTTTGAGGGAAAGTGGAAGTTGAGATTTTAGTTTTCCGAAGTCCGAAGACCCAAAGGGATCACAGCCGTTGATTTGCAGAAGACACGCGTCAGTGTAGTGCAAGCTTCGAATAAAATTAATTGGGGGAAGGTGAAAGTTGAGAGTTGAGATTTTCAAAGTCTGAAATCTTGAAATAGTTAGAGCCGTCGATTTGAGGAGGGCACATGGTAGGATATCTGTCATTGTGGAGGAAGTAAGGTTTGAGAGTTGAAAAATCCAAAACCTGAATCGCAAAGCAAATCATGACCGTTGATTTGAAAGGGGCAGATTTGAGTCATTGATTTGAAAGTGGTAGATCTGAGTCATTGATCAGGAATCCCTACCCGAGATCACAAGATCAATGGTCACGCTGAATTTCAAGGTCAGAAGATGCTCAATTTTTAAAAATTTGAGAGCGGGCCACAATTGAAACCACAGTATCTCCAAAAGGACGTGTGGCGACTGGTAGTGAATTGCGGGGAGAAAATAAGTTTGGTTTCAAACCACTCTTGGCTGCACCCGCAATCACGTGATTACATGAGGTCATAGAACAAGGTCACATGCTGGAAGGGGCTAGTGGAAAAGGGGCTAGCGCCTGAAACACGATAGTTCAACAACACAAAGGGAGAGGTTGCAGGTGCCATAGGACCTGTACCAAAAGGCCGAAATAACATGTGTTCAATTAAAGAGTGAGACCATCACGATTTCAGAGAGCCGATTTGGCTCACAGAATCTAAGATCCTTAATGAGGAGGTCACGTAGTCCGAAGGAAATTAGGGGGGCTACATCAAGAAACTCCAAGCTATAAATGATAATCTCTTGGCTTAGTTAAAGAATGAAAAGTTGGCTACCGGGACCAAACAAATAAGAGTGGAGGAGCTAGAATAATGGATAATAGAACTTGGATCTAATCCAAACGATGAGGTATCCATTCAAGCACTAATAAAAAAAAAGGAAAAATAAATCCAAGTTCTGAAGAAAAAGCTTAAAATCCCAAGAATTCACCATGTACAAACCCTAGAACTACATGCAATCTAGACAGAAAAATATAAACTTGTGAAGAAAATGGTTGATATGGGAGAACATATGGAAATGTATGAAAATAATATTGAAAGATTAAAATGAGGATCTTCTTTGGTTCAAGAAATAGAGACAACATATCCGACAACTGGACTATTGAGAGAATTAGGATATCTAAACCTGAAAGGTGTTGTAATTGAAATCTTAAAGAAAAAAATCTCATAGCAGGAAGAGGAAATCAAAGATAAAGACAAAGTTATTGCAGAATATCAGAAACTAAAGGTTAATATGTTAACTTATATACAACAAATGAATACTAAACTGTGAGGTAAACTATATTTTTTAGGAGCTAAACATCTCATCCGAGATGAAATAATCAGTGAAGTATCCAAGCTTTGGGATTATTTCAAAATAATAGATGATGAAATGTTGTTGATAGATGAAGCAGATAATGTAATCTAGAAATCATTTCATGAATTAGGAACAAAACCACAAGTCTCCACTCAAATCATAAAGTGCCTAAATTTCAATTCTACAAAGATATTATCAAGCAAAGGTGTTAATGATAGAACAATAATGGTGATGGAAACTGAAAAAACTTTCACAAAGAGGAATCTAATACAACAAGCACAAAATGAATGCAAAACGTTGAAAAGAAATGTGGAATATTTTTCCAACAAATTTGAGAATTTAGTGAAGATGGGGTTACCTTCAGCTTGGGATAAAGATGGCAAGTTACTTTCATATGTAAACTATAGAAAAGGCTTGTTCATTGCTAGGGAAAAATATGATAAGTTTAAAAATATGGCCAATACTCTAAGAATTCAAACCATTGTTGACCTACTCATAGATGACTTCTATATTTTATGGAAGACAAATAAATTATTTTCACAAACCCCTACATACGAAAGATACACTAAGATCGATATTACATTTAGGAAAATGAAATCATTCAGTTATCCTTCGGATGTGACTTGGAATCTCCTCCTCCAGTTGTTGGCAGGATGACTTGACAAAGAAGATTAAGAAAATTAAGATTTGATTCCTCCAGTTTTCCTATTTTCAAGGAGCCAAAGATTTTGTTGTATCTCAATATTCTAACAAACATGATCAAATAACCATTTTTGGTTTCGACCTAACTTGTATAAACGTTCATGAGAACTCAATGTAAAGGGAGATTTTTGGCCTGAGCTTAAACTTTAATAAAAATTATGCAAGTTTTGAAGATTTAAACTTTTATGTTTCAAATTATGTGATCTCTCTCTTCTTCCATGACTGTGATGACTTAGTGCAACAACTACCATCATAACGCTACAAAGGTATCATTGAAAGTTTCATATTTCTTCAAATATACTGTAAGTATAAAGAAGAATCATGCTTACATTTTGTTATTCCTTTTTTAAAGAAAAAGAAGTATTATTTTGTTCAAATAATATTCTGGTTTAAGATACATAATCAAACATCACTTATTCTTGCTGAAATTTAAGTAATATTTATCAAAGGATACATTATTTTAATTTTCAGTTTGTTTTCTCTATTCTTCTAAAGTTTTAATTGTATGGAACATAGAATGTTTTTCCTTGTAATCTTAAATCTTTAAATATTCAAAGACTAAATATACAAACCTAAATTAGCAACACAAATACTATGTTTTAGGATAGATCTACTCAAAAACAAATCGATCAATCTAATGGATGCCTTGGCATGATTTTCTAGACAGAAACATATAAAGGGGTACAACTTTGTTCTGGCGCTATTATTAGGGATCGAATTAAAGAAATCTATTTTTTCCTAGAAAATAAAACATAAAAAAAACCTACTCATTGTTGGTGAACAAAGATATAGGAAGGCTAAAATTCTTCACTTGGTGACTCCACATTTTCAATCCTCGCATCAAGAAGGAAAAAAATAGGGCTCACCCAGATCCTAAGAAAACAAATCTAGTAGCTAATCCTGAAAAATTATTTTCAAACAAAAATCCTAAACGTACACCCACAACCCCTCCTACCATATATTCCACCTCTAAACCTTCATCTTCCACTATTCCTAAATCAAAAGAAAAATCTCCTATTGATCCAAAGGACTACATAATAAAAACACCGATAACCCTTCAAACCCTTCCAACCCATCTCTTTTTTTATCTCCCGAAGAACCTATTCCAAGTTCCCCAAAACCACCCTTGGAAGTCTCTAAAACAGACTCCATCTAATTTTTCCCTGAAAATTATATTGAACTTTCTCTTAATGACTCTATTGTAGTTTCTCAAATACATTCCACTGAAGATTCAAGCTATGAAATATTTTAGAGTTTATGTTATTTATTCCAAAGTAACTGCATATGTTCCTAGCAACAAATTGAAAGGGATTCTAAATCAACCCGACATAGATGGAAAAAGAGGGAAATGGATAGCAAAGGTCTAGTAATATGATGTGGAAATAAAACTAACAAAATTGATTAAAGGACAAGACTTGGAAAAAAATTTAGTTGAATCAAACTGCAAAGGCCTTGGAATAAATCAGATTACAAACATAATAGAACATCCTTCAGCGGAGTATGAGGAGAAAAATTTGCAGCAACCCTTGGTAAAAATTCATGGTAAGTTTTCTTCTTCTCCCTGGTACAAAAAACATTGTATTTTATTTGCAAAATATTGAATGTCCATATGATTTCATTCAAGCAAAAGCTAGATCTCTTAAACTTCAAGCAATTAAGTATTGTATAATGAATGAAAATATTTATTGGAAAGACCCTTTGGGAATTTTTATTAGTTGTATTGTTGAAGATGAGGCTACATATATCATAGATGAGTTTCACAAAGTCATATGTGGAGGACACCATGCTTGGAAAGAGATTGCATATAAAATTTTGAGAGCTGGCTATTATTGGCCAAAAAACATTTATGAGGTAAATGCAAAGGTTAGAGCTTGCAGGGAATATCAATTTTTTGCAAGTAAACAAAATTTTCCCTCATTACCATTGGTTCCCATAAAAGTTGAAGCTCCTTTCCAACAAAGGGGTTTATACTTTATAGGTGAAGTTCACCCCACTTCAAGCGCTCAACACGAATGGATTTTGATTGCAACTGATTACATTTGAAAATGGGTAGAAGCAATTCCTACCGGATTTGCTACTGATGCAGTTGTAATCAAATTCTTTGAAGAGAATATTTTAGCTAGGTTTGGATTCCCTAGAAAAATAATAATTGATCATGCTCAAGCATTCAAGTCCCTAGCTATGATAGATTTTTGTCAAAAATACAATATAATTCTTGGTCATTAAACTGCCTATTATTTTCAGGCTAATGGATTAGTCGATTCATCAAATAAGAGTCTAATGAGGGTTATTAATAAAATGTTAAGTGAAAATAAGAAATCTTGGCACTATCATTTGAATTTTTCTCTCTTGGCCAATAGAATCAACACTAAAAGGTCTACATGCATGCCTCCTTTTCAATTGATTTACGGAATTAATGATGTTTTCCCTATTAATCTTTCTCTTCCCGTGATGAAATTGATGTAGGATATTGAGGAAGAACCTAATGACCTTACCAGAAGAATGAACTAACTGATTGAAGTACAACAAACTAGAGATAAAGTTGACCAAAAATTTCAGGAATATCAAGACAAGATGAAAGTTATCTTTGATAGAAGAGAAAAACAAAGGAGCTTTTCCATTGGTGATCTAGTACTAAAATGGGATAGCAGTAGAGAAGATCATAGAAACATGGCAAGTTTGATCATTTATGGCTGGGACCCTACAAGATTGTTGCGGTGGAGGGAAACAATTCATTTTCCCTTCAAAATTTGGAAGGAAATCTGTTGGAATTTCCTGTGAATGGGCGGTTCCTAAAACATTTTGTTCAATTTTAAAATTTTCATTCTTCCACTCATTGTATATATTTGATTTTCTTTAATTTTTATTCAATTCCTTTCTTTATTTTTAGTAATGGTTTTTAGAAAAATTAGGACTGAAATAAATTTTGAATTATCATAAAAAATAAAAAACATTGTTTTTCTTTTTTATTAGAAACTTTGTTATTTAATTCTCCTTAGAAAACTAAATCTCGTCTTCTCAATTAAAAAAGTATATATATTGATAGAAAAATTGTTTTTAAACCACTGATTAAGTTTTTAACATGTTATCTAAAAAACAGAAAGGAGAACATTTTAATACACTCACTAAAGTTGAAAAGGTATGTTTTAGGTAATCTCTTTCTAAGTAAAGGCTTTAGAGTCAAACTTGTAGTTTGTTTTTTTACTCAAGGTACATTACCAACTAAGCTATTTTAGAAAGAATAGAGCTATATCTAAGGGAATGAAAAAACCTATGAGTATACTTTATAACTCAGGCATATCTGACTCATTCTTGATTAACATACATCATCCCTTAAATGTCAAAAAGCATATTGATTTCCCCCATCTCCTATAAAACTGTCAAACAAACTATGAAAGGAAATTCAAGTGGGAAATGTAGGTATCTTCACCGGGGCTATGGACACTCATTGGAAGTGAAGCAAGTTGGCATGTGATGTCGGGGTGACTACACCATAGGCTATGGATGTTTTTTGGAAGTGTAGAAACACCATGAGAATGAGGAGGAATTCTAATGAGTATCTTTATTATAATACTCAATTAAAATTAGTTTTCTCATAAACAACTCTGTTCTGACATAAACATTCTTGAAATATTAAAAACCTTGAAGCATAAAACACTAGTTACAAATTTGACTCCTTATCCAAAATTTAGTTTATATTACCATAAAAAAATTCCAAAGTAAAGATGAATAAGTGGAATATTTTTTTATCTTTTTTGGTCATATTCTATATAAACATGTTGGATTCTGAAATTGGTAGTCATTCAGTTTTTTCAATCATAGATTAATCCTATAAGTGAGAAGAAAATATTTTGTGATTTCATGGAGAAACCATCATTCACTATGACTATCTCATTAGTTTCCTGTAGAATAATGACTCCATAACCCAATGAAAGGAACTTATTATGCATGTTTGTTAGTGTCTCACAGGGAGACACAATCCCCAGATGGAGCCAGATGTTGTAACATAGTCCAAATTTATAAATTTGAAATTTTCCATGATTTATAAGTTAGGGTTGATAAAACATTTAGTCTTGTAAAAAAAAAAATAAAAAAATATTTAAAATAAAAATAAAATAAAATAAAAATAAAATAGTTTAATTCGAATAAATACAATAAAATCTCTTTTTCATATGATTTTTACCTTTAGAATAGTTTTATTTTATTTTAATAATAATAAAAAATTATTATAAACCTTTGTTATATAGTTTAACCTCATTTAAGTTCTATAATTTTGTTATTCAACCATTTTTATTTTGTTATTATATAGTTTTTGTTACTAAAAAATGTTTATTTCATGTAGATTAGATCACACTCCTAGATTTTCAGATCAATGGTCCACAATGGATTGCGACCCCCTCGCGTACTCGACGTTTAACAAAGAGGGGGGGGGGGGGGGGGGGGGGGTGCACAAAATTCTACTTGTGTTAACTCACTTTTGATGTGGCATCCATCTGTCAATTGCAACCCCCAGGGTATGTGTTTAGCCTAACCACACCCAACCCCCCACAATCGACATGGGGTCGACACATGTCTAGCATGACATCAGCTGGTGGAAAAGGTAAAAGGTTTATACTTTTATTTTTAAATTTTTCTCCAATTATAAAATGAAATGTATACATTTCAGATGTAAAAAGGGGTAAAGGTCAAATATTTGTTTTATTTTGAGTTTGTAAAGAGTTCGAGTGCTTGATTGAGAGTTCCTGTGAAATTATCCATCATCACTCCAGTCTGATACTTGTACCAATCAACATCCTCCATGAGTAAACCTAAATCCTTTTTATTCTTTATGTTGTCATTTCTAAAATGAAATCATCTAAACCTACATAAAATAAGAAAGATACAAAATTCGTAGAGGAATATCTTGTAGATGAAGATAAGGATGTTTTCGATCTTGTCTTGTCTTTTGATCCTTCTGAGTTATACTAGCAACAAAACTAGGGTTTTAGGTATTTGGTTGACCATTATTATGCATGGGAATCTGACCTCGCCAAATTTTTAGTACCCCAGGTATACCATTTCCTAGAGTTTGTAGTTTTTTGCTCTAAGAATTATGTCCCATCCAAGAGAGACATAATTTCCACAACTGGGTCGGTTCTCATTGAATTAACCACCCAGACTATTAATGAGATGATGAGATGGCCATTGAATCCCGATAGTGAACCACTAAATGAATTAGTAGCAACCAAATATTTCAGAGAATTATAATCAAAAGAAAGGGTTACCTTGTTACAATCATATCTCTGTACAAATATTGATGTTCTGGGTGATAATGTTGTCGTTCAACCAAATCTCTTTCTTGATACTTCTCCGAAAATTATTTCTATAATTTCTATGATATTGGGGAAAAACAATGATTTGACAGTTGATGCGTTTATGTTAGGGGTTATGGTTTCAATTTGTCAACTTCAACCAAACCCATCACTAAATTTAATTATGCCCAATTTTTAGCAGATCAAATCCATTACCAACTTTCTAAATTTGAATCTCTCAGAAGCTTTAGATACCAGTCTTACATGGTTCACCTTTTTCTATTTACACAAGCCTTTCATTTTATGCATCTAGGGATAAAGGTTGAAGATTATCTTGGTAAACCAAATTCAGTTAATCATTGGACATCTGTGATTATGAAGAAACATTTGAATGTTGAATTTCCACAGTATGTTGATCAGTTTATGTCTAAATCCTACCGAATCATACAAAGTCAAGTTCCTCCTAGAATCTTTCCTGAGTGAAAAAAAATATTATAGTTAAGCTCAAACAAAAGAGTGGGAGACATGTATATCTTTGAACATTATACCAAAATTAGGGTTTATGGTTGTCAACTTTCTCCCTTTCACTTGCTAGTTTTCTTGACTCCAAGGATTTTTTCTCTTGAGTATGTTACGAAAAGATTGAACTATGATGAAATTCACTTTTTGCCAAATAAATATAAGGTAACTTTTAAATTGAAGAAGGAGGCAATTCCTTTTATTGTCAACACCATATCAATATTATAGGTGACAATGAATATGCTTTCAGCTAAGGGATTACAACAGGGAGAACCATGGAATTATGACCCTCATGGCATAATTTCATCAAAAAGAATCTCACATGGGTAGACTCCTTATCAACATTAGCAAAAAGAGCAACTGGATCTATGGGAAAATTAAGATATTTGGAAAGATGTGCAGAACATTCTATAGATCCATGGTAAATCATATGATCAGTCAGCAAAGTCCCCAATCACACAAACACCACAACAATTTGAGGAGACATACAAAAGGAAAGCTTCAAAGTCCACCTCAAAGAATTCAGAAACAGGGGAATAAGGATCAACCAAAAAACATAAAGTAGAAGTTCTTGAAGAAGAAGAAGATCCAAAATTTCCAAAAGAAATAATGCCAAAGAAAAAGGGCCATGTTGTGATTATAGAGGTAACATATTCAAAAAATCTCAAAAGTGTGGGAAGTCAAAGTGAAACAGAATCAAGAACTATTGTTCAATCAAAGCCATTAGACCAATTTCAGCAGTTCATGGAAATTATAAAAGCAGGTACAAGCATTAAGAAGAGTATAATTCCTAAAGTCTATGACCATGATGCATATCAGACCAAAATGATCTCAGTTGTAGACTGTGAGAAAGGGAGGTTGAATATAACAATCATGGAGCTAAAGGAGTAGAAGAAAGTAACAAACATATCCATTGATCTAAATGTTGTTAATCCTTTGGATAAATTTGACTTGAACAAATAAACTGTAGAAATGATTAAAAAAGATGCCATGATAGCTGTCTTGGAATGAATAAACTCCAAGCTATAAATGATAAGCTCATGACTCAGTTAAAGAATGAAAAGTCGGATACTAGGACTAGACATATAAGAGTGGAGGAGCCAGAACAATGGATAATAGAACTTAGAGATAATCCAAAATATGAGGCATCCATTAGAGCATTGATAAAAAAAAGGACAAAGAAATCTAAGTTATGAAGCAAAAGCTTAATATCCTAGGAATTGACCATGCACATACCCCAGAACTACAAGCAATCCAGGTAGAAAAAGATCAACTTGTGAATAAAATGATTGAGATGGGAGAACATATGAAAATGTATGAAAATAATATTGAAATATTAAAAGGAGGATCTTCCTTGGTTCAATAAACAAAGACAATAGATTCAACATCTAGACTATCAAGGGAATTATCATATCTGGACCTGGAATGTGTTGAAATTGAAAGATTAAAGAAAACAATCTCAAGGAAGAAAGAGGAAATCAAAGATAAAGACAAAGTTATTGCAGAATATTAGAACTTGAAGGATAAGATGTTAACTCATATAGAATAGATGAAGACTAAAATGTTAGGTAAACCATATTTGATAGGAGCTAAGCATCTCATATGGGATGAAATGTTGAAATGTTGTTGATAGATGAAGAAAAATATGTAATCCATAAATCATTTCATGAATTAGGAACAAGACCACAAGTTGCCACTCAAATCATAAAGTTCCTGAATTCAAATTCTAGACATATATTATCAAACAAAGGTGCTAATGATAGCTAGAAAAGCAATGGTGATGGAAGCTAAAAGAATTTTCACAAAGAGGAATCTAATACAACAAGCTCAAAATGAATGCATAGCATTGAAAATAAATGTGGAATATTTTTACGACAAATTTGAAAATTTAGTGAAGATGGGGTTACCTTCATCTTGGGATAAATATGACAAGTTACTGTGATATGAAAACTACAGAAAAATCTTGTTCGTTGCTAGGGGAAAATATGATAAGTTTCAAAATATTGTCAATACTCTAAGAGCTCAAACCATTGCTGACCTACTCATAGATGACTTCTATCTTTTATGGCAGACAAAGAATTTATTTTCACATGCTCCTATATAAGAAATATGCACTAAGTTGGATATTGCACTCAAGCAAATGAAATCATTCAGTTATCCTTCGGATGCGACTTGTAATCTCCTCCTCTAGTTGTTGGTAGGATGACTAACCAAAGAAAATGAAGAAAATTAACATTTGACTCCAACTATCCTATTTTCAAGGAGTATCGTATCTCAATATTCTAAGAAATAGGATCGAATAACCATTTTTGGTTTTGACCTAACTTGTATAAATGTTCATGAGAACTCAATTTAAAGGGAGCTTTTTGGCCCGAGCTTAAGCTTTAATAAATAGTCTACAAGTTTTGAAGATTCAAACTTTTATTTTTCAGATTATGTGATCTCTCTCTTGTGTTATTTTCATGTTCTTAAATTCTTCTTAAATGTATCTACCGCCATGAGTGTGATGACTTAGTACAAAAAATACCATCATAACGTTGCAAAGGTTTCATTAAAAATTTCATATTTCTTCAAATATACTATAAGTATAAAGAAGACTTGTGCTTACATTTTATTATTCCTTTTTGAAAGAAAAAGAAGTATTCTTTTGTTCAAATCATATTTTGGTTTAAGATACATAATCAAACATCACTTCTTCTTGTTGAAAGTTAAGTAATATTTATCAGAGGATAAATTATTTTAATTTTCAATTTGTTTTCTTTAAAGTATTCTCTCATATTCTAAAGTTTTAATTTTATGGAACATAGAATGATTTGTCTTCTAATATTAAATATTTAAATATTCAAAGACTAAAGTTACAAGCCTAAATTAGCAACAAAAATACTTTGTTTTATGACATATCTACTCAAAAAAAAATCAATCAATCTAATGGATACCTTGGAATAGTTTCCTAGCCAGAAACATCATAAGAGTTACAACATTTAGTACAACTAAATTGATATCCTGGTGGTAAGACACAACATATAGTAATTTTGTTTGAGATTTGTTTTCTCCCCAATCCCAAGGATAAATTTCCTTTTTCACCACTTGAGTTTTTATATTTATATCCAAATATTGTGAAAAGAGTGAGGGCTACTTATCAAAGGTTCCTTTAGCTCTAGAGATCTGTAAAACTTCTGGTGTTGACAATAGATCTGAATCGAGATGCTCAATAGTGATAGCATACCCCTTTGAGGTTGAACTAGCTTCACTTGATCCTTGTCTGTTTTTCAATATATCCTTCCCTGCTCCTGTAAACTCAACTAACAACCCCTCTTAGTATAATTATTCATCACCTTTATTCCTTTTTCTTAGATTCTCACTTAGTTGATCATCAATATCCTTTTCAGAATGCATATATGAAAATGTCCTCTTTCCAAGTTGTAATTCTTGTTTCTGAGGAGTCTAAATTACATTGGATTGGTCCATTGACTCAATGGTATTTTGATTTTCGTCCTCTTCCTTTAGAATATTCTTAATTTCTTCCCATGAATCTAGGTTAGGAGTTCTTTTCACTACATGATTTGGTAGATGCTTGTATGTGGGCCTTCTCGTTGCAATCACACCATGTGGGTCATACACCCATTTACTTCCTTTCTTGTCACATTTCTTCTGTAATAGCTAGAGAAGTTATAATATTTACCAAGAAAGGGCCAACCTATTGAGTCATCTTAAAAGTGGTGGTTTTCTTATGATGGGAAAAATGGAATTTTTCTGAAATGAGCCTTTGTCTGATGTATTCCAAAGAAAATATTCTTGGAGTTAGGAGAATTGGCAGATTGTATGGCTCATTTTCAAAACCATATACTCTAATAATGGTGTGATCCTCTACAGGTACCAATATCCTAATCTGATATCTTTTCTTAGATGAAATATCCTTTTAAACTCATGAAACATCCTAGGAGGTTGAGTGCCATGGAGAAAAATGTAGCATGCACTCATGAACTTGTTTACATAAAGGTTTACACTTGTTTACATAAAGGTTGACACTTGTTTACATAAAGGTTGACCATGCAACAAAGGATTTCCCATAGCTGGTCATAAAGTGGAAAGAAAAGAGGAACCCGAATATACATATGATAGCAACATGGGCGTGAAAAAAACAACCCAAAATAGTAGTGGTTACACACAGAGGAACGAGAACCAAAGTTGATGCGATGGATCAAAAGGAAATTTGACCATTGCAGAGCTTGGTGTATGATATTCCACCAGTATACAACCTTTACTACTTTTACGTGGATTGATTGTAGTTCCGAGGTCTGTACTTTTGAGTTCCAGAAACCTAAGTCCGAGTCAAAACACATTACAAAGTTGAAGTAGATCAAGAAAATAGTGAATGAATCAGTGTGGGACTATGATCAAATATTCAAGATACTGAAGGATCGGTTGACATTCTAAATTCCAGATGAAAAACATAGGGAATGGTTTATTGCAGGATTATTTCCACATATACACTTCCCTTTGACACAAAAAAATATTGCATCACAATTAGAATCCTTAAAAATTTCTATGAAATTAGAAGCATCCCCAGTAGGAGAAAATGGCATAGGGATGGATAAAGTTCAGTCGCAATTAACAATGCTAACTATCTAGTTGAAAGAACTTGTGAAAGGAAAAGAAAAACATGAGGAAGTTTGGTGCGTCACATGTAGAAAAGAAAGTCATCATAAGAATGAATGTCCATCTTTTCAATAGTATTTAAATATAGGAGCTTTGAATCCACTAGGGGTATGGTGTGATATTTGCAAGATGATGGGTCACCACCCTATTGCTTTCCCGTTGATGAAAAAGTACCAGAGTATTGTGAGAAACCTATTTTGTAACTTTTGTAAGTTTGTCGGATCTGATGAAAAGGCATGTCACACACTAGATTTGATGAGAGAGTGCATTGCATATGAATACATAGTCCAGGGAGAAGAATTGGGAGGAGTATCACATTATAATACTCCAAGAGGAGGAAGAGGAGGGTTCAAAGGTCACGGAAGAGGAGGATTCAGCAGAGAAAGAGGACCAATTATATGTTATAATTGTAATCATCTTATAAATTTGGTGCGAGATTGTCTGAATCCTTGCACAAGATGTACGCATTGTAGATAGCTAAACCATGCAACATAGGATTTCCCACAATTGATCGTAAAGTGGAAATAAAAGAGGAACCTGAATGTACATATGATAGCAGTAGAGGTGCATGAAAAAAAAACCAAAATAACAATGATTAGGCACATAGGAACAAGAATCGAAGTTGATGCGATGGATCAAGGAAATAGGATCCATCGGTGGGTCAGGAAATCAACAGAGCCTCAACCGTTGTCTAACCCTAGAAAGGAGAAAGAGGCATATACACAAGTAAGGAAGGAATTTATAGAAGCATAATGGATAACACCGATTTTGACCGTGCCACGTTTGTATGATACGTTGTCGGTGTATGATATGCCACTAGTCTATGACCATTCAAAAAGGCAAGTTGACAAGGTAATTACTTTGAATAGTTTTCTAAAAAGTTGTTTAGAGATAATAAGGATGAGTATTCTTTGAGTATGTTGCATGGAATGATTGACCATTGCACCCAAGAGAAAGGGATACCTATCCCACACCGATCAATTAACTAGGTGCACCACAAGAAGAGAATGAATAGGGAGTTTCGACACAATTTGCATATAGGAAACTATGACATGGAAAATATTATTTTGGATCTAGGCTCTGATGTGAATTTCATCCCAAAGAAGACCTGGAAAATGATGGGTAATTCGAATTTAATCTGGTCACCCATTCAATTGCGCTTATCAAATCAGCATAAGATTGTTCCAATTGGAATATTGACAGGGGTAATTGTTAGTATTGATGGAGTACATAGCTTGGCCATTTTTTAAGTGATTGAGATAGTAGATGGTAGCACCCATTATCCAACACTACTTGGACTTGATTGGGCCTTTGAAAACCAGACTATCATTGATATGAAGAAGAGACAGATGATATTTGAAGTAGAAAACTTGAAGGATAATACAATGTTGGATCCTACTGAAGGAAGAACATATGTAGAACGAGTACTAAAGTCAAAAGAGCTCGACAACCTGTATAACATGACCACACAGATGGTCGATTATGTGAATCCTACATTCGATGGTGTACTTAGTTGGAGAAGTATTAGTTCATGCACATCAAATTCAAAATAAGATTTGGAGAATTGGCATTAGAGATTACAAGAAGTGTCTACAAGGAAATGTGCTCAGATTACCCTCACGTTGCGATGGATTGGAACTAAGGTATGTGATCCTCCAAGGTATGACAGACTAACCAATGTAGATTCTTTTATAAGAGAATTTGAATTGAAAATATCGTATCAAAATATATTATTATCTTTAGATGTCACGCTGAAATCAACCTCGACAAGATGGTGGGTTGTGCATAAGGATGGAAAAAGAGATTGATAGCAGTGTAGAAGGCTATTACAGGTCAGGTTCAAGAAAGAGAATGAAGATACTATGCAGAAGTATAGAGGATTGAGCTATCCGATGGAGCATGTTACACAATGTATTGCGACATGGAATAAAGTACCTAAGAAAGAATGGACACACTTGTTTGTACATACCTAGGACACAATCTTGAAGAATTGGTACTTGGAATTCGAAGTCGGCAGAGAAACTATAGACTGGGAAGAATTGACTAGAAAATTTAAGGTAAGTTTTAGTTTTGAATATGATTCTCCTTTGATTGAATCAACTTTGTAGGTCATCAAGAACAATATTTTTTCATCAAAAGACTTGATATAACTAGTACATGTATGTAGAGCGCATAGATATTATGTGATAGTTGAAGAAGTTTTGCGTTGTTATAATGTTGTTGAAGAAGACCAAGAGGAGGACAAAGATCCAAGAAATGTGAAAATACCTTAAACTAAAGGAGAGCATGCAACAGAAGGACCACAACTTGAATCGGTTGTATATGCAAATAAATTGATAACCCACAAAGTAAATATTGGTACATAAGATAAGCCTAAATTTTCGAACATAGGAGACTATTGGAATGACGAAACTATTGAAAAGATAGTTGATTTATTGCATGAATATCAGGACATGTTTCCAACCAATTTTTCAGAGTTGAAAGGGATTGTTAGGGAGTTAGGAGAGATGAAGATCCACTTGAAGCCATATGATAAGCCAATGAAGTAGAGGCCATACATATTAAACCCAGGATATCCATGATGTTGGAAGCTGGAATTATTGAACCTATTGTAGAATCGATGTGGATTACTCCAATGGTGGTTTAGGATAAGAAGATGGGAGGGATCAAAATTTGTGTAGATCTGAGGAAATTAAATGATGTTTATTTACATGATCCATTTCCTGCACCATTTACAGATGAAGTATTGGAGAGTGTAGGAGGACAAGAAGCTTATTCATTCACTAATGGATTTTCAATATATCATCATATCAGTATTATGCAGGAAGATAGGTATAAGACTACATTTTTGACAGAATGGGGATGTTACTAGTACACATTGATTCCCTTTGAATTGAATAATGCACCAACAATATTCTCTAGAGTGGTTGTAACAGAATTTAAAAAGTTCATTCATAAGTTCTTAGAAGTATACTAAGATGAATGGAAAATGTTCAGTTTGTTGAAATATCATATTGATGCTTTGTGCTTGATGTTAGATAGGTGTAGGCAGTTTCAAATATCTTTGAATTTGAAGAAGTGCATTTTCAGTGCATCGTTGGGTATCTTACTAGGCCATGTAGTGTGTAAGCAAGGAATATTGGTAGATACTGTGAAGATATTTGTGATTGTTGACTTACCACCACCTACTTTAGTGTGACATTTATGAACAACGTTAGGTCATATATGGTACTACAAGAATTTCATTAAAGGACATGAAAATATTACACCCTCGATGGAAAAATTTCTAAAGAAGGAGAACAAGTTTCAATGGAATGAGGAGTGTGAGAAAGGTTTAGATACTTTGAAGCAAAAATTGGTTACAATATCGATTTTGATATTTCCATATTGGAAGAAGGAGTTCCATGTTCACATGGATGCATCATCTGTAGCTTTAGGCATAGTGTTATCTCAACCTAGAGAAGGAGATATAGATCATCCCATTTCATTTGCAAGCAGGAAGTTGTCAACTACAGAACAAAACTATACTACTACAGAACATGAAGGATTAGCAATGGTGTATGTATTGTAGAAGTTTATACATTACTTGTTGGGTTCACACTTTAAGATGTACATAGACTATTCTGCGCTAATATATTTGGTCAATAATCCAGTGTTGGGGGGGAGAATATGCATATGTATATTATTGTTTTAGGAATATGACTTTGAGGTAATTGTAAAACCAGGAAAATTTAATTCAGGACCTAAACACTTATCGTGCATACTATCAGGAGAAGACGCAAAAAAATTGGATGACATCTTACCAGATGTGCACTTATTTATAGTACAAATGGTTGATGACTCTTTTGAAGACAGTTTAGTTCTTGAGTACAAGAGTAACCCCACCTGAGTTTATAGTTGCACAGAAGAGGCAGTTAGTAGTGAAGGAAACATACTATCAACTTATAGCAAGAACTTTGTACAAGTTAGGCATAGATGGTATTCTACAATGATGTGTATTAGAACATGAAATACATATGATATTGGCATAGGCACATGAATGGGTTGTAGGAGGTCATTATTTAGGAAAAGAAACATCTCAGAATATTTTATACTGAGGATTGTGGTGGCCGACCCTTCATAAGGTGTCGATTAAGGTTGGTTGTCATTGATGTCAACCCTTGAAGAAATCCCCGTAGCAAAAAGGTTTGGGTAATGGACCCAAGATTGTTTGATGTAAATATGACTCATTATTTTTTTCATGGTTGATAAGAAGTAAATATGGATGAACTCCAAAGTGGTCCCCTTATGGTGAAAGCCCACATGGGAAGACACTTTGCAGAGTAAGAGAACCCATGCTTAATTATGGAATAATGAGATGCAAGACAATGAATTTTTCAGAGAAACTATCCTAGATGGATAGTGTTTGTCATTCCATTTCCGATGGTATGTAGAACATTACATAACTCCTCACGGTTAGAGAGTTATGACCATGTGAAGTTGGAGAACCCAGGTTTGGGTAATGGACCCAAGTTTGTTTGATGGATAACGGTATGATTTTTGCTATATTTTAAGTTGATGGATAACGGCATGATTTTGCTATATTTTATGGTAATACTATCTCTATATGGATATTTCATGTCATTCCATTTCCTAGTGGTATGTAATGTCACATAACTCCTCAATGGTTTGAGAGTTATGGCCCACGGGTTGGAGGACCCCATATGTCATCTAGAAGCCCCAAAATGTCAAAGTAGTCAAAGTGGTTTCAGATATTTTAAAAAGGTAAATAATAAAGGAAGTGATGAGTGTATTATAATTAAAAGTGAATATAAAATAAATTATTTCACACAAATTTAATGGAGAAATTAGAAGTGGGTTAACCCCAAAATAAGGAAAAAAATAAGGACCTAGAAGATGTTTTTAAGGAAGCCACTGAGTATAAATAAGAGGCAAGGATCTTCATTTTAATCACACTTGAGAATATTGAATATATATAGGTATGAGTTAACCAAGGATATCTAAGCCCAATTCTAGAGGGAAGGTGAAGAAAAGAATGCCAAAATGCAAGGGAAGGATAAATTATTTTGATGGTGCTTCTAAGGTATGGTGTTTTCTAAGGTATCCCAAATTCATTTCGGGGCCATAACATTTTTTATATAAATGATTCCCACCCCCAGGAAATTCTGCCATTGAGAAAACATACCCAATTATCTTTGGTTAAACATTCATCCTTGTGGTCATTGTATTTTTGGGAGTTACACCAGGAAAATAGGGTTTGTGGCTGGGTCTTGAACCAGTCAAAAACAAGTGTTTCGGTAAAAAACGCTTGCCATAACTCTTCATAACAGACCCAAATTCCATGAGACCAATTTTATTATTAGAAGTTATAGTATTTAGTATGTTGGATAAAAGTTTTAGATCAATTCCATGAATATTTCATGCACTTCACAAGGTCGCCTTTCCTTAGAATAAGACACAATTCAACAAGGCATGCCATTTTGCTATAACTACTTTTATGAGAGGTTACAAGTAGTGACACCTAGAGGAATTGTAGAAAACACACGAACAAAATTGTGTATCGGTTTCAGACCTTTATACACATTACATGTTCAAAGTTAAGATTACTTCAAGTTAGGGTTGCTGACTAATCCAAAACTAGGCATGTGACACCAAAGAAAAGTTTGATGAAAATGCTAGTCTCTTTGTTTCATTGTTAAAGTTAAGGAAGGTTTATGTGAATGTGATCATATACAACTTCCCATTACGTAGCTATAAATCAGATTTGGATGATGAAATTTATGAGGTCTTTTATTGAGGTACATGTTGAGTACATGGTTAAGACAAGGCGGAAGTTGATGAGTTACACATACATGAGGTGTATAGTTGATGATGTTATACATATTGATGAGTCATAGTTGATGAGTAAATGACACACATTGGTGCATACTTGGTACATGGTTGGATGCACTTTATGGTACGTGCTGATTACAAGTTGTTTGATACAGTTGGTGCATGATTGATGCACCTTTTTATGGTACGTGTTGATTGCTGTGTTGAGGTATAGGTTGATGCATGGTTCAAATTCATTGGTACAGGTTTAAAGTGGTATAACTCACAAGGAAAGTGTGGAAATGGTTCCACCATCTCACTTCACTGTGGGTGGCAGATTGTGGCAATGACAGTGTGGTTGTAGCCACCTTCCTCAGTTGTAGCCAAATAACATAGGGGTTTGTATCCTCCACAGCCAAAGAATTGGGAGTTGAGCTTCCCCTGCAGCCTAAGAAACTAGGGTTAGATCCCTCCTTCCGGGGCCAGTACTGGAAAACAAAGGAAGTTGGTGCTTCCAATGAATGTAATTATTCAAGCAAAACAACAAATTCCCCTCAGGAGCCTTTTCCTCCTACTTAGTCTCCAATGTGAAACATTGGTGTATTGGGTATGTGTGTGATTGTTTATTTACTACTCATTATTGTATACTAACTCCTGCATTGATATAACATTTGAAGAAAAAGGATTATAATTATGCTATTACTTATTAACCCCCCCAAGAATCCAACAATTGGCACGAAAGCAGTGTCTCTTCATAAATTATTAGTTTAATCACCGAAAGGTAGATCATGGAGAGCACCAACTGTATAAAAAATGGAATACCATAGTTTGATGGATACAAGTATGTTTTTTTGGAGCATAAGGACGAAGCCATATAGCTATATACTGTGCATAGGGATTTCACTTTGCAATCAATTGTAGATGGACACACAGCTAATCAATAGTTCCACCAACAATGACAAAGCAAAGAAACTCAAGTGAGAATAATTCCAAAGCCAAAATGCACTTTGGAATGGTCTCTGATATGGTATTCACCAAAGTTTCACACAATCAAGCAAAGAGATTGACAAGCATCAAAATGTTTGGTGAAGGAGATTCAAAAGTCAAAGCAAGTAAAGCTTCAGACTTACGAGTCGGCCTAACAACTAAAATGAAGGAAGATGAAGATATCACAACCTACTTTCTTAATGAGTCGATGAACCGTGAATGCAATCATAGGGATTGGGAGAAGAAATCAAGAATTTGTAATTGTTCGGGCAGGCCTAAGATCTCTTAAGGAGATTCAACCCTAAGATATCATCACTAGAAGAAAGATTGATCTAAACTCAATAAGCATAGAACCGTGATGGAATATTCACAAAGATATGAGATGAGAACCCACTGTGAAAATCCATATGTAAAAGAAGCGCCTTCAAAGCATCCAAAAAGATCAAAGCAAAAGAAAAGGAACAAGAATAATATAGCAACAATAACGACGTCTCATAAGATGATGAAAGCAACAAACTCGCCAAAAGACCGAAAGTAAGGGGAACCAACGAGTAGTTATAGAGGTAAGCTTTCTTTAATTTGTTTTAATTGTGATGGTATTGGTCATTTTGATAACAAATGTCCTCATAAGAAAAAGAGAAATGATGAAGGTTACTCAAAAGGCAGACAAATATATAAAGGTAAAAGAACTACAAAGAAATTTTTCAAGAAAAGATTTTGCACCAAAGAAGACATCTCATCATCAGATGAAGATGAACTCAGTGACAATGAAACATGGAGAGTTCTATTCATGGCAGTAGAAGACTCTGATAAGGAAGACTCCGAAGAAGAATATGAAGAAGCATATGAAGAAGAAATTGAAGAGGCAGAAGTTGACTTCCAAGAAGAATTAATGAGTACCATATAAGTTATCAGAAGAGAAAAGAAGAAAAAAAAAGAAACTACAAGCATAACTAGATAAGAAAAAATACACTCAATAACTAGAACAAATGATCACAAAATTGAAGGTTCAAATAGAAGAAGATAAAAGAATTGAAGAAGCACTCAAATAATAACTAGAAGGAAAGGACAAGATCATTGGAAACCTGGAGGCAGAGATTGTCACACTAAGAAAGGATATTCAAAAAAAATATATGCAGAATAGCTCAAAATTTCTGGATGACATTATCAACAGTCAAAAATCTCATCTTGAAAAGTCTAGAATTGGATACA
>SNQJ01S0149898.1:22687-46015 GCA_010110895.2 Picea sitchensis | reverse complement strand
AAAAGAAATGAGCAAGATGAACAATGTAAATTAGTTATGTCTCCATGGGCCTAAGCTAACATTAGGTTGTTTACTTCTAGATCTAGATTATTTTAACCATTAAGCACATTAAAAAAACAATAACCAAATGCTAACCCAGCCTTACGATTTTGGGGGTTGGCTTAGCCAAATCTCACTCCAAGGTGTATAGGCAAAAAGAAAGAAAATGCAGAAAATAATTACAAGAGAGGAATGCAAGCACTTTAAGCTTGCTTAATATGTAAGAATGAGAAGAGAAGGAGAATTATTTGTTCCCCAATTTTGGGAGGCTGATATTTGACTTGTAGATGCCCCAAATGAACTATAATCCTTCCCAAATGTCACCAACAAAAAATTCAACAAGCAAGCTTGCTGGAAATCTTTGCAAAAAGTGACAAAAACTTGTGAAAATTCCTGTTAGTAATAACCAGAAATTTTCACAAGTTTTTTTCACTTTTTGCAACATTTCCAGCAAGTAAAATATGTTTATAAGCTCTATCCAAGCATGTTAGAATGCCCAAAGAAGTATTGAAAAGAACAGAAATATGTTATAGAATTTACAGGGTTTAAGTGGGTGAAGCAGAGAGATTTCCCAGGATCTGAAATCTTCATTTCTTAACCCTTAGGCAACACATAGTAACACACAAGTCTTGTGAGAAAAGCTACAAAAAATAGAGAGGATGTGAATAAATATAGATGGTAAACAAAATACTTTGTAATACCCAAATAAAACACTTCACTAAGATCTATGGTAATACTACCACAATTTTATCCCAAACAAAATGCTTTGCTTGGACTTTCTACTCTAGATCTATAAACTAAACATACAAGAAAAATAAACAAGAACAAAATCACCTCATATGTAGCAAGATGGCACCAATAAGACTCTCAATGTACCATGGATCCTGCAAAGATTTCTTTTATTCAATAGCAGGCTTGAGCAAATACTTGCCTGAAAGCAGAAGGCTAAGAGAGAGAGAGAGAGGAGAAGAGATTTGGCATAGTAACAATGCCCAGTATATGTGTGATATAAAGGGAAGAAGAGATTTTGGCATAGTAACAATAGCTGAGAGTAGATGTTTTAAATGAGGGAGGGGAGGCTCTTGTTTATACTTGGGAGCCAAAGGTTACCCCTCTTGGATGCTCTCAAGTGTCCATCAATTAAGAGTTATTGAGCATCTCAAGGGGGGAACACTTTTAGGGTTTGAGAGGAGTTAGGGTTTTGGAAAATGTTTGGTGGTTCTCCCACTCTTTCTCTAGTTAATTTGCTCATATTACAAAAATTTGACAAGTTTGACTTTGTCAATTCTAGCAATTAAATCGTTGTCTGAATAAAATTTGAGACTCCTCATGGACAAACACCTAGCAAACTTGTCCAATTGAACTGAAACTTTCTCCAAGAGTAGTGGGGTCTCATTCCATTTCTTTTGAGCACAAAATCCCCTATCAAAATCCAAGGACCTAGTTTTACATTTTTTTTATCAAAAATTAATTAAAATTACCATTAAATGGGTAATTTTAAAAATAAAAAAAACTACTTAGACTCGTCGGAATTCCAAAAGACTCTAGAAGATGTCTAGCATGGTCATTTACAATATTCCTAGACATGAGTCACCATAGGGCTCATTAATATTGGAATTCCTTTCACCACTTTGGAGAATTATTGTGGAATTGAAAACTCAAGGAAATTAATAAGAGTGGTTAAAGCCCATATTAATAACACGAGGAAAAAAACACTCGATGAAAGGACTCCTCTAATGACGAAGTCCTAGACTGGTGACCTAAACTATGATCCATGCGGACCCATTACATTATTATAATCCCAGGCGAGTGGAAATTCCAATTACAAAACAAGTGCTTGAGAAGGCCAAAATGCCTTGTAGAACTAAAAAGTCTTCAAACTAGTAGCACCATCGGGTACATATCATCATGGCACATGGAGGTTGACCCCCTAGTTGAAATAGGTGGTCCAACGGGTGGATCAGGAGTCTCATCATGAGTCAGAGCCTATTATGACCATGGAGTGTAGCGATATGACACTACCATCCTCCCCGGTCACCAAACCCGAGGTAGTGGCTCTTGGTGGCATAGCCAAAGCGAGTCATCACCAAGCCAGCAACTATAAATGCTGTGAAATGCTTGTGGGTAATGCTGTCACCTATGGTCACCAAGCAAGGACAGTGTCCCTCAACTCTTCCCTTGAGCATAAAAGCAAAAGATCAAAATAATGAAGCTAGAATAAAAGGCATTGAATGGGCTGGAAAATATGGCATCTATGACAAGGTGCAGCTTCATGAGTCTACAAAGGCACCACAAGTAAGATCTACATTTCCTATCATTGCACCCATGCCCAAACACTTACCCCATACACCTCACACTTACATGACCTAGATTGGTTCTCACACGGGAAACACCCCAAACTGGGAGGATTAGCCCAATGGGACTGCAGAGACCTTCTCCAAAGGATTGACTTGTTAAATTGCATAATGTCTTTGAGCATTGTTTTGGTTAAAGGGGGTTTGATGCACATGTTTGGGTAATTTAATTATTGGATGTGATTTATATGTTATGATCCATGTGACTAATGAGCCCATGGTGGGAAATTTTTTTGATGTGCAGGACGATGCGCGGCGGGCAGGTACCAGAGGGTTGGTGCACGTGGGGAGGTGATTAGCTCAGACCTCCAGGGGTTGAAATCTCGCAGATGGATGTTGTAACCCCCAACTAGGGGCAAGAAGACATCATAGACTTGCACGAGGAAGAAATAAGGGTGTTTCCCTTGAGACACTTTGGTAGACCTAGACCCCGGGGGATCTTTCTCTTCCACTTGGGCCGTTGACCTTTGAGAGCCCATGATGTCACCACTATGACCCTGGACGTCATCCAGAACTAGGGTTCTCATTTTGGAGGGTAGTTGTGGTAGTTCAGATAATGGGCATCATCCGAGGGCCTTTAGCCAGGCCAAACGTTTTATCTGAAGCCCAGCTTTCACTTTAGGGGCTCAACGTCACCCTAGAAGACGTAAGCGTCCTGCTGGAGATGATTTTAGGGGTTAATTATTTTATTTATGTAAAACTAGATTTTGATGTAATTTGGCGAGGTCGACCTTTATTGACCTAAATTTAATTAAAGGTCATTGGCTTTGTATAAATAGAGAGAAAGATACTCTCATTTTTTCATCATCGGTCATCATCACACTAGTGTGGTCTGAAATTTGCGCTCTATTTGGAGTTATTGGCTGAAATAAAGAGGCGCACTTGTCTTGGAGGCTAAAATTTAGGCCCCTTGATTGGTGGGACGAATGGAAAGAAAGGGGGAAAAGGGAAAATATGGGAATTTTGGTAGGTGAAGTGGGATGGAGAGAAAAAAGGTAGGCTTCCCTCCTCTCCCCATGACTCATCCATCCAATGTGGGCGTAACTCATCCAAGCATCCAACCAACTGCCATGTCATTTCTGGAAACTGCCATGTGTCATTTCCTACTAAAAATAGACGTTGCCAAAATAGACATGCCCAAAATAACGGTTTCCTAAAATTTCGATACCATAAATGTGTCCCAGGACCATGGGGAGACCATGCAAAAATATGTCTGTCTAAAAATGAACACTGCTAAAAATAGAAAGTCCTCAAAGTCAGTGAAAATATGCTCATCAGGGTCGATTTTTCATAAGGAATCCAGAATTTCAATCAGAATCATCATTTGACCTCCCAATCTCCGCCTGCTAAAAATAGAAAGTGTACTCTGATGACATCTCGGAAAGTGTTCATTGGCTTCATAATGCAACCAGGAACAATACTATGTACTCAAAAATGTCATGTGGGTCTCTGGACATTGCCTCCTTAAAAATAGGGAGTTCCTAAAAAATAGGGAGCTCCTAAAAAGTAGGGAAATGGATGAAAGCAACAATCTCTCTCTGAACCATGAAGAACTGAGTTGACTCTATCACTGAAGGAAAACCACTACATAACCAATCTCTGTACCTGCCCTCAGTGGGAACAGCCTCGGCCTGATCAAGTGTTGTTTCTGAAGAAATATCTAACTGCTAGTTGATGAAAATAACACTGGCCCCTAACCCCAAGGATTTCCAAAGTCAGAAATCCAGGGGTTAACAGAACAACATGTCTTTAACACCAATAGGTTGCTTATATGATAGGCTTTGCTGCATCAACAAGGTTGTGCATTTCATGCCCTTATAAGGTTGCCTAATGCTCAAACACTTTTATAGCTGATGCATAGGGAAAGAGCAAAGGCACAATTTGTTTCATAATAAAAAGGGCCTCAATGGCCTCAGCAAGGATGTGGTTTCCACAGAAATTTGACTTTGCAATCTTACAGTTTCTCTTTGGACATACAGAGCACCCTACCTCTTTAAGTCACAGACATTGTGCTTCAATGCCCATTTCAGCCACAGAGGCTTAAGTATCACAGATTGTATGGGTCTATTGTGTGTTTGAGTTTGTGTCTTGACTGTTCATAGAGCCCTATATGGAATATGGCATTGAGCTTATGCTTTATCCTTGCTTTATAATAATGAGTTCTTTATCTATTTTCTCAGAGAGTAACTGATATGGCATTTTGTGGCGATCAAGTTGGCCTTTTAGCAAGGTGCATCTCTAACCTGTGGGAATGAATGTGCTTTTTCCTTCTTTCTATGTGCTTATACATTGTTTGTAGTGAGGGCTTATGTATTTTTCAGTGCATTGATACTTTCTTCTTCCTAAGCTCAGCTTTCCCATTTTAAGCATGGAAGAATGCATTTAAAAGTTTGTTTTTCTTCTTTTTTAATCTCTCATGTTGTCTTTTTAAGCACATAATCATTCTGAGTTTCTTGACAGTGCAAGTTCTGATGGCTATTTCTTCATTTGGAGCATCATAGAAACATCTGGCAAAGAAGATGACGAAATAATCATAGGGAAAATATCTTTTTCAATCAAAGTCCTTGGCCGAATGGGAATTGGTTCATCCACTTGTTTGCTGGCTTAATCAGGTTCAGATTACAGTACTTTTCTAATGAAATCCATTTTGAACAACTGATTTGATATCTGTCATAGCTTTGGCTAACAGCTATACTTATGCCTTTTGCAGGACTTAGTTGTTGGCATTGACAAATATGTGTTAACCTTAACTTCAGAGGAATTGAAGAAAAAATTTGTATCTTCTGGTTTCACAGTTAACAATCCTATCCGATGCCATGTGAGAAATCTAATCAGAGGCATCAAATTTGCTGGTTTGCATGATCTTGAAGTGACAGCTTTAACGGTCATCTCAAGGTGCCCCACTTTGATTGCCTCTGCTTCTAGGGATGGCACGGTATGTATCCATGAAATATGTTTGTCTACTAAAATGTCATTATCATTGTAATTTGTAACATTTTATAACTTAATAAACTAAGCAAAATTTCCTTTTCAAGTTACTGCCTCATTGGCAACCTACTTTCTTTGTTATGGTAAAAAAAATACTTAACTGTAGCCTTTTGACTCCTACTTATCTAGCTAAGAGACACTAAGGGGCTGTTTACACAAGTGACTAATATAATTCATTGAAAACACTTCTAGTAATGTTTTGTGCTCTTTTTTTGACTTCTCGATCTTCTCCATGCCAATTCCTAAACCATTATGCCCCTATGTGGTTGCTGTTGTGCAGTTGTAGATCATGTAGATTCCTTCATGATCCCAACCAATGGACAACAAACCTGGACCATGATCCACTGTCACCTCATGAAGAGTCCTGGGTGACCCCTGGGGAAAATACTGTGGATGGTCAAAGGCCCTAAGGGATCACAATACAAGACTTGATGGGCTAGGATGGAGATGGGAAAGATGAAGAAAAAGGGTAATGTGATAGAGGAGGATGAAAGCCTAAGTACCCACAAGGACAATTCAACCTAAACCAACTATTCACTAAGTCCAATGCCCAAGTATAAGTCCTGCCTAAAGTAATAAGTAACAAGTGTTTGAGGAAGTATTTATCTTATGCAATTAAGGGTGATTAATCACAAGTTATATTCGGTGGAACAACAAAATCATTTAATTATCCAATTCCAATTACATAAGATAGATGAGATGTTCTAACACTTGTCTTTTTCAGTATAAGCTGTAAGATCAGATCTGAAAACACTTATAATAGCAGTAGAAATGCAAGATCTATAAGTTCTTTATCATCAACAAACACTTCGAAATCAGCCAATCAGATCAAAGGATAACAATTTAAAGATACTTTGGCAATTCTTTCAATAATGCTAGAATGCCTAAGGGTGATTATTCAGTGATTTCTTAACAGTTATTATGCCCTAACCAGATCTGATATGATTTGCAACAGCAGCAAGTAACTCTTCAGATCAGCAAGGTAATCATTAAATAAAACCCAAAAATTCAATTAGAATCAATGATTTCCAACAATTTCCCAATGAAAAGTGCACACCATTCAATGATTCCTAAGCACTTTTCAAACATGTACCAGATCTGATATAACTACTGCAACAGAGAAATCAGCGAAAACTAACTAAAAACTATCTAACTAGCCTCAGGAAAACAACCTAAACACTTGAGAACAATTAGCAATCAACTAGGAAGCAAAACTAGCTAAGTTAGCATACTAATCTAGGAACCTAAGCAAGCTGTCCTAAACTAATTTTCTGCATAAAATTACAGCCAATGGCTGTAGCATTCATTGAGGTCCAGCAGATTATCTAACTACAAGATCAGAAATCTGATCCACTAAAATTAAAGCCCTACTCAAGCCACACAATTTAGACTACCTACTTGTTAAATTTGGCTAAGAAATGAGCAAAATCTAGCAACCTAGGGTTAAAAAATACTAGGAAATTTTGCAGCAGATAAGGGTTTGAGTGTTGAGGGGGTTTGACCCCTCAAAAATTTCGCCCAAGTGGGCAATAGGGTCGCCCTAGGGGGGCGAATTCAGCCGTGCAATCGAATCTCAACTTTGATGGGAAATCACGAATACCAATGCAAATCTCACAATCTCCGATGTAGACTAGTGCCTTGATCTCTTTGGGTAATGGGTTGTTGACCGCCCTATTATTATTCAACTAGGGTCGCTCATGTCATGGTAATGCATCATCAAATGCTATTATGTAGAAGGCAGTTTAGTTCTGAGCAATTTTTGCCTCGGCCCACAAATTTTGTGGCGGGATTACCGCGCCCTGGCGATGTGAGTTAATATTGTAATAAGTCTACATGGATCATGTTAAGGTCAGAGTTGCCTTAGGGTTTCTTCATTAGGAGTTCCTTTCACTGAGTGTATTTTATCCTTAGAGGTTTAATGTGGCCTAACCGATTCGGGTTAATCTCCCTTGAGTTTCACTCCCACCCAATAAATCAACCAAAGTGAAAGTTCTAATGAATTTATTCCTAGGTAGCTAGTGTTGGGAATGTTGTAAATGACCATGTGTGATTAACACGTGAAATTCATGGGAACCAGTCAGCAAGTATAGCTAGGTTTTTTTTTAAGGGTTCGAATTAATTAATTAATTAATTACGGGTAATTAATGTAAAACTTGGGTCACAAGATTTCTTGATAGGGGGGTATTTGTACTCAAAAGCAAACTAATGAGACCCCCTGCACCAGTGGACCGAAGTTTCAACTTTCGGTCCGGACAAGTTTTGCTAGGTTTTTTGTCGACTTAGGAGATTTTCGGAAAAATAGAACAATTTCCAAACCCAGAACATGGAAAAAATGTAATTTGTGTAATAATGGACCAAATCAAATGAAATAAAAGGCAATAATATGAGAAGACCCCACTAACCTACCCACACCCTTTACCCACCTTTTAAACCTCCTTTTTTAATTAGAATTAAATTTTAGTTTATTTCCCCATATGGGTGATACACCCCTCTTTAAAAGTGTACGACCCTCTTTTATGAGAATTAAAACTCACTTAAGTTAAAGTGGGGTCCCCTCTCCCAATCCTATGTCTTCTCCTACCCACTCTTTTTATTTGTTCTTGGCACGAGAATTTTATTTCCTCTTGTGAACTTAAGTACACCCTCCCCGCGTGAGTCTTTCTAAATTTTTATTTAAATTTTAATGTGGGCCCCTTTCCTCCACACATACGTGCTTCTCTCCATTACTCCCGCCCCTCCTTCCACACTCCAAACTCCCTCACCTCACAATCCCATCTTCAACCTCACGTCCCTCCACTTCTCCCTGCGTGGACTCCACACTCCTTTGCTTTATCCTCACGCACTTCTCCTTTGAAAGCTCACGTCCTCATTCCCACGTCATTCAAGAATTCTTGTTATGAAAGGGGCGTGGGTCCATCCTTCCTTGCTCACGTACTCCTTTCCTCCTTGCCCACTCGCCTACCATTTTGGAGTGTGGACTACACACACCTCCCACTCTCAAACCTCATGTCCCTCACACATCACACTTTCCCTCCATTGAAACTTTGGAAACATCTTTGAAGGAAACTCTCCTTCATTTGATCGTGGGACCTCCCCTTTCCTCTCATCCACCAATGGCATAGCATTTTAGGAGTGTGGCCAGCACATCCTCCACATGCTCCTCCACTCTCATGCTTTCCCTTAAACCCACTCTTTATCCTTGATTTCTTTGGGGAGTATCTCATCATGTTGAGATGGAAACATCTCATTAAAAGATGGAATGAAAGCATGGATTTCCTCCTTCAAGGCATGCGTGGGTCTTCTCTTACCTCTTCACTTCATCCACTTTCCATTCCCCCACCCTAAAAGCCTCTTCTCTCATTGGTTGATTTTCTCCATGAGGTTATCTTGTCCCTTGAATCTTTGACACTTGTTGAAGATCAAAGAGGGGTCTCACCAACTTCTCAAGCTATTTAGGAACCTCTCTCTCACTCTTCACCTTTCATTATTGCACTTTGCTTATTAACACTAGTTTCTCACCATCCCATTCTCTCTATCTCTCATTATTGCCATTATTTCTTCCTTTGGTTTTGTTCTTGAAGGGCTTGTGGCAATTAGTTGTCTAACCTCTTCCAATTGGATAATAAAATAGCTTTGGAGGATTTTGGGAAGATCTACAATATTTGTGTTCTTACAAACATATGAGGTAAAATAGCTTTGATTTCATATAATGGTTGCATGAATGGATCTTAGGTAAAAGTATTTTATTTAAGTAGATCTTGCAAAGTGTAGTCTTGTGAATCTATATATGTGGTTGGTTAGATAGGGTGCAAGTATTTCTTTTTATTAGATTAACCCTCCATATTATCCATTATATGCATGCTATGTGAGTTTTTGTAGGTTGGACTTCAAAGGGTTTCATTAGGGTGCCTTTTGGAAGAGTCTCCTTTGAGATTTTCATACACTCCAAGTGTATTGTTCCTTCTCTCATTTTTCATTTTGGTAGCTAACATGCGTAGATAGGTCACCTAAAGTCTTTAAAAGTTTACGGTTCTTGTATGCCTTGAAATCTTTCCTAAAACAAGATTTCATAACATTTCGAGTGTGTTGTAGCTCAAATCAAAAAGCAATAGCTTGCTAATTTTTACAGATTCTCGTCAGGACAAGGGGACATACTGCCCAATTTCATGCACAACTTACACCCTCAAGTAACTCCTCTCATTGTGGTAAATTCTTATCTTTTCCTTCTATATTCCGAATCATTGTAAAGCAAGCCCAAACGAGTTGTACCCAAGTGGCTTGCATTCTTTCCCTTTGTTTATTTTCATGAAGCTCTGAATTAGATCTCTTTAGTTTATTTTTCATGCTTAGTTTAGCTAGATTAGTTGTGATTTCTACATGCATGCTTACTTAAAATAATCTATAGTAGATCTCATAACATATGCTAACTTAGAGCCAGCGGATGCATCGTGGATATTTTGCTTCAGTTTATCTTACCTTGCATGCGGTCTTTAATTTCGTAAACCTATATCACACATGCATGCGCTAATCGGTTAATTAACTTTTAGGTTCTGTCTTTTACTTTACATGGAAGCAACTGTTTCCTAAGTTTTCCATCTTATGTACATGCATGCAAGTATCGATATCTTAAGGGCTTAATCAACCTTTTACAATTCCGCCAAGTTACTTTCGGTTCTCATACTTCACTTTTGCAATATAACATTTAAGAACTTGTTTGGCAACTTCATTGTTAAAAGGATTCAGCCTTCACGTATTTCAATTTTCAATACTTTAGCAACTTTGTTGAGCAAGCTACAACATTCAATCACACTTCACAATGTTAGCTCATAGATCTAAAAATTCATTAATTAGACTTAAAAGGACACCATAACTCACCATATTCACCACTTAAAAACTGAGGTTTTGAGTGTTATCCCGATATCTAGGAAGGATACTGGAGATCATGTCTCAGAGGCCACATGTCCTAGACATACGATGTGAAGGCGAGATTGACTTGAGCATATTACGGAGGGCCCATCTTTCTTCTTCTTACGTCAGTTGTCTTGTCGGCGTGCCGCGGCTTCCATCACCAAGCTTCCAGACTTGCATCGGAGAGGGACTCTTTGCTCCATGAGTAATTGGTCAGAATTGTATCATGAATATGTGTCATATTTGATCGTTATAACCTTCTTATATATGCGTGGGTTCCTTTCATTTACGATGACTACTTGGATCTTACACTAATCCACTTGACCATTGTTCGAGTGATTGATGGGGTGACTTAACTGAAGTTGATATTCATGGGTTTGATTTAGTCACTAAAGGGGGTTCGCAGGCCATCGTCACGCTCCACCATCTTATCATACCCACATCTGCTACCCACTCATGCATCCCATTCCCCTAATTGAAGCCATTAGGATGACCTTTGGGCTTACACTTTGTCTTGTGGAAGGGCTAAAGGCCCGAGGGTAAGCGAGTTGAGAGGTAAAAGATAAAAGCCATGGAAATAAAACCTAGAGATGCTTAGCCTAGGGGATCCCAGGAAGGCAATAAAAACCTCTCGATAAGAAACTAAAGGGACCCTAAGAAAATAATAAAAAACAAGACCTAACTTGAGAGAGGGATGGAATTCTCATCATGAGCCGGTCCATTATGTTCATGGGTATTTAGCGATGTATTGCCACTATCACGGTCACAAACCGAGGCGGTGACAACTTTGGTTGCATGTGGAAGGGGTCATCACGAGCCCGATGCCATCATTCTGCCGAAATACCGGTGAGTAGCAATTGTCGACTCGGCCACCAAGCCAAAGCTGAGCAATCCTCACAGTGGAATAGCGAAGTAAAAAAAAATAAAAGCAATAAAAAGAAAAATAAAGGCAAAAGGGCTTGGAAAAATGCATCCATGGCAGGGTACACTTCGCCTCCTACAAAGGCACCCACAGGACAACACACACCCTTGGTCTTACTATAGCTGGACACCCCTAAAAAACCATATCACCGCATAAAACATGGCTTGAATGATCTTGAAACTTTCCATCTCTTGTGGGTATTAGCCCAATGGAGTTCTATTGGTTTCCTTAGCTTTGTATAGTAGATTTGTGTAATATCTTTGAGCTCTTAGATGATGTGTTAGAGTTTCATGCATATATTGATAACTTTAATAATGAAATATGATTTACATAACTATGATCTCTAGGTGATGAGCCCATGGAGGCGTGGTTTTTGATGTCGCGGGGACCATGCCGTGAGACCCGGTGCCAGGAGGATCGGTGCACATGGGAGATGATAGCTTCGGACCTCCATGGGGTGAAGAGCCCATCGAGATGGTTCTTTGGGATGGCAGAGGCGGGACAACGTCATGATGAGCCCTTGCATGAAGGCGAAGGGCCCTCCCGGACAACGTGAGAGATTTTACCTATGGGGATCAACCCCTGCGGATGGGATAGTTTGATGGACGGGGCGCCACCAGGCTGGATGATTCTGGAGCATGTGGCATTGTGCTGGACTATTTGGCACATGTGGCGGGTTGCAGAAGCCCCAAGAGGGCCAACATTTTACCTTATACGGATCTTTGATGATGCCTGAAAAGGGATAGCGATCTCCCTCGGAGGGGCACGGCGTCCCAACACAGCTCATTTTGACATTTTAGCATTTAATGTGACAAATAATGGGATATTGGTCGGCCTTATTAGGCTATTTTTAATGACTATTTTGTTAATTAAAGGTCATTTTGGATGATATATATTGAGGACGTTTTAGCCTCATTTGCCCAGACATAACACAACTTGCTCTCTTGTGAGAGTGATACTTTTAGTCTTTTTGTCTTGATTTTGGATCTTGGAGTTGAGGTGCTACACTTGGAAGGATTATCTTTGGCATGCATATGGTGTTTTATCATTGGAAGGTGTTACAACTAGGGTTTGATATAAGCTCATCTTGGATTTGTAAGTGTTTTTCTCATACAAAACTTCTTGATTGAATGGTTGTAGTTTAAAATTCTTACATGCATGGATTTACATTGTTATTTTATGCTTAATCATTGAAACCCTAGGAGCAACTTACAAGTAGGTCCCCTTTATGTCCCCATGATAAAAGTTTGTTTGTATTTGATTAAGAAGAACTTAGCCTAACCATTGCTACACTAGTTCCTCTCTTTCTTGAGTTAGTTTGAAGCATAAATTGAAGAAATAGGCAGTCTAATTCTAGTGTTCTTGCTACCTAGGGTTTTGACTCTTAGGGTTTTGAAAGCCTTGGCCCCAAACAACACTTTTGACCATAGATTTATGTTTTATAGCTAGTAGTTTTGCCAAGAGTCTTAAGGAAAGGAGGAGCATGAGACCCCTGGCAGCTATCTGAATGAGCCTCTCCCCTTAAGGAGTTTTGATTCGTGGCCACCGCCATTGCAACACCGTAAACCTAACTCTCCCATCCTTGGGTTTGAGTCTTTCCAAGCCTTTAACTCTCTCTCTTTGACTCCATTGGCTTAAGGCACTAGTCTAAGAATTACAACGTTGAGTCCTTTGTTCTCAAAGCAATCTCCAAGAAAACTTCTTAAATTTGAAACCTAACTAACCCTAGCGACCCTACTAACCCTAACTTAGTTGATGGCGTCAAGCCTCTTTTTAACCCTTGTTTTAGTGTAAGCGTTGTGGCTTTCATCGTTGATGGTATTTGAGTGTTGAGCAATTTCATTGGCCTATTTAGCGAAAACATCCACTTTGTTGTCTAGCTAAAACTTAGCTTAGAATAGGTGATCACCTTTTAGCGAGGTTTGATAGGCAACAATATATGAACACATTTGTGCATTGTGATAATACAAAGATTTGACTTTTATATATTGAATGCCATATCTTTTTGTATTTATTGAGGATGTGATATTATAAGTCTTAGCTTTAATTTCAAATCAGTGACTTAGTCAATAATTACATTATTATTGCTCATATGTATAAAGATAGTCGTGTATTTTGGTACCCCAACAACATGGCATATTTTTAGTTTTATCATTGCCTTGTCATAAGCGAGGTGCCCTTTCATTGGAATATCTTCTCTTTGACTATCCATTTGTGCATTAATCCGTGAAGGGAAAACTTACCTTAACCTTTGAACCTTAAAACCCTTGATCCTTTTCCTTGAATTGAGATTACTAGGGATGTCTCCTTTGGGATTAGCCACCCTGAATGAAAGAGCTCCCCATCGAGGTAAGAGTGGGTGGGAAGCTCGTGTTTCGCCAGTTTGAGTCTTATCTCAAAGCTATTAAACCTATCTACAAGCGATGCGATAACATTGAGGAAAGCCCGCGGAAATTTTCCGAATTACTATTATAGGGTTGCCTTTGAAGCTAGGGTAGGCCTTGTTGCCTCACTTCTTGAGCATCCAACAACCACTTGGTAATAGGGAGGAGAGTTTTGGGTTGACATCTAGATGGGGCTAAAATTAATCACTTAATCACTTAATTCAATTTTAGGTCTACAACACCAAGCAATACAATTACACACTTTCAAGTTCAGCGATCTCATTGTCTTTCATTTTACATTCATATGCAAATTAAATTATGTGTTGTGGAATTATTACTTAAAGTGTTATCATCCTCTTCATCTAGAGCACTTTACTTTCCAAGCTTTCATCTTTATTTTGTTCCTTTTATCTTTCGTGGTGTGATCCTTCAAAGTGCGCATCCACACGGAGGCATTCTCTTGATTGGGTCTTGAGTGATCTGCGTCTCTTGGCCATTGAAAAGCGATCCCAGCGAGAATCTATCTATTGTGGGCATGCTTGGCTTCATGTGTTGATCTCTTTATCTTATGTATCTTTAATTCACATACATGTGAGGTAAACTTGTGAGTATGTGTATCTTGTATCTAGTCTTAATCGTATATCGATTTATTCTTTTTGTATCTAATTGTAATACGTCTTATTGTAATACTTTGTAACTTATCTTGTAGCGAACTTTCCCCCTAACTTGAAAGTTGACCCCATTGCCCAATCTTGGGCACTAGTGTTAGTTGCCCTAGGAGAAGGTCCGACTCTCATACTTAGATGGTTGCATCTTGCATTTGCTGATAGACATCTTAGGCCTAGATTTCCCCTGATCTTTTAACTAATTAAAACCAACACCTAGAACATTAAATATTAACCTCATCTAGTAACTGGGGTCTACCCCCTTGGCTTCCCTAGGGTTAGCCTAGACGGAAGAGGTTCAAAGTCAAAGTGGCAATGATGGACTTTGAACCCCCTAGAGCATTGTGCCTCAGGGACACACTAAGTGTAATGAGGACTTAGCTTCAGCGTTTACAAGGTGTGTATAAGGACGACAACGAGGAGTCAAGCGCCATCTTTTGGAGCTTGACGTCATGCTTGAAGAGGATTGAGGTGGTGATGACTACACATGACTGCGTTGAAGGAAGGATCCCTTGGATCCCATGAAGAGAAAGGTTGGATTGGAGACACATGGCCTTGGAGGCCGACCTATCATCCTCCAACTCCACGTTTGACCTAAAAGTGCCAAAACGTCCCTCCTAAAGGTGATATCTCACCTTGGTTCAAGGTTTGCTTTGTGTAAAAAAGTGATTTTAAAGATGGTGTTTAATATTATTTGTGTAAGGGGCAAGATTGGGGTTATTGACCCCTAATCTTGTGGTTTACCTAAAATTATTGGACAAACTATGTTAGTGACATTTTGTATAAATCTGAATCCATAAGATCTCATTTTAAATCATAATTCTCCCCATCTTGGAGGTACTTGGACTGAAATTTTCACTATATTTAGCTATGTCTCTCCTTTGCTCTTGTGTATGGCTACTTTCTTGGTTATTTGGTTGATGGAAGTGGTGCACTAGCCTTGGAAGGCTCTTCTTTGCTATTGTAGTGGTTTATCTTAGAATTTTCCTTGAATTGGTAAGGCTTTTTGCATTGTATTATCATTTTGTTTCCAGACAAGGTTATTTTGCTAGAGCTAGGTGGAAGTATTATCCCCCATTTTAGGATAACTAAGGAGATTATTTCTAGAGGCCCACAGGTCCTAGACGTAGATGCAGAAACCAGATCGACTTAGGCATGACCCTAGAGGGCCCATCTTTCTTCTTCGAGGGGCCTCACTTTGTCCGGCCCGGCAGCAACACCATCGGCTTGGTCTTGTGTGAGAGATGGTTCTTGCTCCATGAGGTAATGAATTAAGTATCATGGTATGTGTCACTCGATCTCAAAACCTTTGAATATATTCATTTAGTTTTTTTTATTTTTTGACAATTGCTTGGATCTTATACTTATCCACTTGACCATGTCTAGGTGGAATGACATGATGCCCTAGTAGCTTGTGCCCATAGGTTTTGAAGTTTACTTGATAGAATTGTTCTGAAGAGTGATAGTTAAACCGATCATACCACCACTTTTCCATCTTACTTCCCGCTCATCAATCCCATTACACTTGGATTTAGGGCATTGGGTTTATTCATTTAAGGGTTGCACCTTGCTAATGGGAAGAGGGGCTAAGGCAGTAAAAGCAACTGGCGAATGATAAAAGCCTAAAAATAAAACCTCGAGATGCTTCTCCGAGGGATCCCCAAGAAAGCGGTAAAAAACTTCTGTAAGAAACAAGAGGGACCATAAAAAATAATAAAAACAAGACCTAGTGAGAAGATAGGGATGCATCACGTGACCGCAGGTCCATGGGCATCTAGTAGGTATGACACTACTAGCTTATTTGGTTACCACGCCGGAGTGAAGAGTAGCTCTTAGTTTGCTGTCAGCCAAGAGAAAGTCTCATCATGAGCCAACCTTCTCATTTAAAGTGAAAGTGCTTGTGGGTAGCTGTTGCCACCACTAGTCACCGCATGAGGCAGTGTCCCCGATTAGCTTCTTGAAGAAAAAACAACAAAGAATAAAGTAAAAAGAGCATAAATGGACTTGGAAACATTTGCATCGGGGGCCGGGTGCAACTGCGCTAGCTTCTACAAAGAACGCATAAAGGTAATCCATGCATTTCTCTGCTATCACTGTGCCCCTTGTCAGGAAGTCCCTTATCCACCTCATCCATTAACATGACTTGATTTGATCTCTTAGGAAACATCCCATTTTAGTGGACACTAGCCCAATAGGACGCCACATCACTTCCTTCAAACTTGCCTTGTAGATTTGTATAATGTCTTTGAACACTTGATTGGGTAAAAGGGTTTTTATGCATGTTTAAATAAAATTGATGATTGGATGGCAGTTGACATTGCTATGATCCTGTGACTTATGAGCCCATGGGCATATGCTGTTGATAATGCGGGATCATACGATGGATAGTCATTGTTGCCGCCCTAATGCACACTTGCTAGCGTGAGCTAAGTCCAACTCACTTAGTGTGCCCTCGGAGTTTCCTGTCTAAGTTCAAGTCCACACTGTCACCTTGGCAGAAACTTCTTCCTTCCTATGAGCTTATTCTTAGGGAAGCCAGGGGGTAGTCCCCTAGTTACTAAGTTAATTTTAAAGTTAATGTTCTAGGAGTTAGTTTCAATTCGTTATAGGCCAAAGGGGAAAGTAGCCTAAGATGATCAAGCAACAAATGCAAAGTGAAAGTCTTAATCTACATGAGAGTCTGACCCTTTCCTAAGTCAACTAAGACTGAATTACTAGGTTGGGCAATGAATTGACTAAGGTTTGAGGTGGTTCAATTACAAAGGATTTCCTGATTGATACAAGTTAAACACTCAAACCCAAACCACAATTATACAAATGAATTCTAAGTGTTACAAAAGATTACACCATTACAAACTAAATACAAAGATACATCAATGAGATACAAAGATACGCCAAATAGATACAAGATAGACAAATGTAACAAGATGTACAAACAGGAGCCGACACATGCCCCAATAGCACCCCACTATTAAGGCCTTATGGCAACAATCACACAAAAGCACTCAAGAACCAAGGAAGTGATGCCTCCCCAGTGGGATACTCAACACTTTCACGTTCACACACCTGATAAGCAAATTAACATGATATTCAATAAGTAACTCAATTGCTCATGTAAACATATGAGATAGAAATACTTTGTAATTGCAATGAGAGATAGATTAAACAATGAGATATTCCACAGTTATGTTTGCCTATGCATACATCTAATACCCCCAAAGCTTATATACAAGTGATCTATGCAACTAAGTGTTGTGGAAGTTGTTAAAAGATTTTACAAATTTTAATTTCTTCCCCTAGACTAGATGTGTGCTTCAAGCTTCCCTCCTCCCCTTGGCCAAATGGTGCCCGGAGTTACTCCAAGATATAGTAAGGCTAGCGAGGGCCTTACCTAGCTTCAAGAATTCACGACCACGGCAGTGGGGGAAGTTAAGCTAGAAGGGATCTCCCAACCCAGAAATCCGCGAGGAGCCCGGTCCCCGCCACTTCCCACAGGTGTCCCTCAAGCAGTTTTAGATGGTGGAGATGGATGAATGAGGCCCCTAAAATGTTGCTAAAATTTATTATGACCCTCGGGTGGGTCTTTAGGTGTGTTAGGTTGCTTTTAGACAGTTTTAGACCTTTAAAATTTTAGTTTTAAGCGCATGGACGAATTGAAAATGTATGAAATCGAGTGCTTGCAATGTGCCAATTAAACCATCAATAACATAGCATAATGTAAAAGGAAATGTAACAATACACCATCAACATATCATCACATAGAAAGAGAGCGTTGCAAGATATTAAACCATTAACCCATGAACCATTCACATGTGGCTGCAAGTAAGAGATGAAACACAGAATCTGAGCTGGCAGTGAATGTAGCCCATAGGCTTATAAGATAAAATGCGACTTAGGTGCGGAGATATCAAACCATAAGCGTGGGTATAAGTATGTTAGGCTTGCTTGAAGAAAACTGGGATGTAGATGCTTAAGCCATGAATCAAAACTTGAGCAATAAAACATCCATCATATCAACATTATTCCATCCATATACCATAAATCAAAAGATAAGTGACGAGTGCTTGAAGAATAAGACTAGGACGTGGATGATTAAACCATGGACAAAGACGTGAGATGAAAAATGTAAGTGCTTAAGCCATGAACCAAGACATGAGCTCATAAGGTACATCCACCATCATCTATGCATCATTTATCCATAACATAAACATGTGAATGCAAAAGAAAAAAAGTGGGACGTACTGCTAAAGTACTAGTCAAAACGTGAGAGATTAACCATCCATCCACATGTAAAACGAAAGTGAAAGATGAAGTGTGCTTGAAGTAAACTGAGCATGGATGTTCGAACCATAAGTGAAGACGTGAGCTTTAAGACATCAATCATTACACATAACTTCATCATTTCCGCAAAAGTAAATCCTTTAAGAAAAGGAAAGGAAGGACGATTCACTAAAGTGATTGCCAAATGAGATCTAAACAAAAACTTTAAATCATCTCACATCATATGCAACTAAGATTTGAAATAACTAGCAGAAAATACGAACTATAGCATTTTAGGGATGCATCCCAATCATCCCTGGTTATTCACCATGAAGTGACATATAAAATGATAGAATACTTAAAGCAAAGATAACTTGTAGATGATGACCACTGAAAAATATTCTAACTAGATAGCATGTATATCATGACAAGTTAATTTTTCCTTAAGCCAAGGCGATTCTGGGGATGACCCCCCCAAGGTCTTAGGCAATATGAAAAAACAAATCTGAATTTAAAAATTAATTTCCCCTTAAGCCAAGGCGATTTGGGGATGACTCCCCAAGGTCTTGAAGCAAGTTGTATTAATAGATATGTTGCTGCAGCAGGGCATTGGTCTTATGTCCTCTAGGAGGAGGCTAGGCAGACTCTGACCATTGCTCGAGGCAGAAACTATATCAATGGTATTAATACTTAAAAACATATAAAAATGAAAAGAATAACTTGGAAATGAAATAGAATGAAGCCAAGGCGATTTTGGGGGTTGGCTGAGCCAAGCTCACTCCCAAGGTGTCGACAATATACTATCTTACAAATATACAAGGAAAAATCAATAAAACAACTTAGAATACACAAATATACACAAAGATAGGTTGGAAAATCATTACCCAAATGAAGATGTGCTTTGATGTGGCTTGTGGACGAATTTGGGCAAAGTTTCCCCTTGTTGCTAGTAAGTTTCTGCAAAAGCTACTTGGAAATCTTTGAAAAACACAACAAAATGTTAAGAGAAATTTTTCTGCTTTTACACGGAAAATTTCCACATAAAATCTCTGAAAAAGATATATTATTGACCTATCTAAGAATGTTAGAATGCTGAAATAAAACTGAAATGTCTACGAAATAAAATGGACAGTAGGAAAGACTAGGAGTTTGAGAAAGGGTTAGGGTAGACTCTTTGAATGCTATCCCAATAATCCTTTTGAAGTGACCTACAAAACTTAGAAACATGTGAAGCATGAATAGATGGCTATCTTGAATAGCAGAGCGAAATGCTACAGTCCTAAGCTATCCAACATAAATATAAGATAACTAGAATACTCTTGGCTATCTTACCCTAGTGGAGTACTCTTACCAGAGATCTACTACCAACAACACATGAAAACCAAAATCACAATGTCACCTCATATGTAGAGAATCCAAGAATACTCAAGATCTCCTCATAATCCTCCAAAACTTTCTCTATTATTCCAAAATGTGAGGTATTGGAGAAATGCTTCAACTCAAAACTCTCAAGGGCAATGAGTTGGGTGGCTTGATGGCAAGAGCAAAGGAGTTGGAATGAAATTTTTTGTAGCATAACAATAGCTCAAGAATGGTGAGAAAATGAGTGAGGGAGGGTCTGCCCATACCTCTAGAGGCAAAGTGAGGGCACTTGGATTGAGTTCAAGTGTCAAATCTCAAGCAAGAGTGAGAATATCTATGAAGGGGGCGCCCCACCTGGGGTTTTAGACATGGATTGCTTAGGTGGAGGGTGTGTGGGCCATGAGTGAGTGAAATGATAGGCTAAGAAGGGCACACCTCATGAGAGGGGCCCACAACATGAGTCAAGGCTTAAACGTATGAGTTGGAAAGAGATGGGGCGTGAGATTGCCAGAAGGGGAGAGCAAGCCTGAGAGAGAGCCACATAGGGAGGGAGTGAGAAGGGTGGAGCGTGGGCCATGGGAATAGTGAGGTGGAGGCTTAGGAAGGGCGGACCATGTATTTGAGGGGCCCACACAAAGTATTGAGTCAAAACATTAAGGTTTTACAGATTGAAGGGGTCGTTTTTCCCCTTGGGGCATGGGTAAAAAGGGTGATAAAGTGAGTTAAGTGTGTAGACTAAGGTTTTAAGTGGTTGGGATGGGTTTGGGTAGGTTAGGGGTCTAACTTGCTCATTGCCATACTTACCACTAACTCAATAACTCAATAATTACAAAATTTGACATTACAGCAATGTCATATGCTTGATAAAATTGTTGTTTTTTGACCGACTCTGACTCTAAGTGGACAAGACATAGTAAACTTCGTCGGTGGTGAAACTTGGTCTATGGGTGTGAGTGCTATTCCCATTTCTTTTGAGCCTGAAATACTATCAAAACCATGTAGAGTTTTACAATAATAACTCAAAAATAATTAATTAATTAAATTATTAAAAATTTAATTAATTAAAAAATATCTAGACTCGTGAGAACCAGGTGGAAACTTTCTGCTTGTCTAGCATGGTCATTTACAACATTCCCTAAACAAAGAGATGCAGGGGCGAGACCACTAGGGCCTTAGTTCACCACTCTGGAGAATTTGCAATGCATGTGTGGGAAAAACTCAAGGGAAGTTAGCTAGGCCCGAGAGCCCGGTTGATAACTTGAGGATAAAAACCCTCAGTGAAAGGAGAACTCCCCCTAATGGAAACATCCAAAAGTACCTTACCTAACTATGACTCATGCAAAATTATTACATTATTAGCCTTGTGAGGGTGTAATTTCGTTTACAAAGTGTCTTTGGGGCATCAAATGCCCAAATTAGAACCAATCTTTATGCGGAACATGTATTGCATCGATGATGCAAACTTCATCGACACATGAGTTGACTAATTTGAATAGGCCCAGTTAGCAATTTTCCATGTGGACTAGTACACATGGGGGAGATGATTAGTTTGGACCACCATGGGCCTGAAGAGCCCACCCGATGGATCTTGAGACCCAATGGTGAGACAAGACATAGGGGTTTGCATTTGAGAAGAGGAGGACGTTCCACATGGGCACCTCGACAGAGCCTTACCCATGGGGTTGTGCCCTCTCCACTAAAACGTTGGCCTTGGAGATTTTTGTGCTGGGGCATCAAATGCCCAAGTAGAACCAATACTGTCTGAAACATATGTGCATCTGATGATGCAAACTTCATGGCACATGAGTTGACCCCTAGCTGAATAGGCGGTCAACAGGTACCATATTGGATAGGTACACATGGGGAGATGATTAGTTTGGACCACCATGGGGCTGAAGAGCCCACCAGATGGATGCTGAGACCCCAGCAGGGGGCAGAGACAAGACAGAGGGGTTTCGCCGAAGAAGAGGAGGACGTTCCACAGAGGCACCTCGACAGAGCCTTACCCATGGGGTTGTGCCCTCTCCACTGCGACGTTGGCGTTGGAAGGCCCTGTTGCCATCCTTATACACACTTGCAGATGGAGTTGAGTTCGGCTCACTCAGTGTGTCCTTGGAGGCACAATGCCTAGGTTCACAGCCCACGCTGTCACTTTGACCGAAACCTCTTCCGTCTAGGCTTACTCCTAGGGAAGTCAAAAGGGGTAGACCTTAGTTACTAGATGAATTAAGTTAGATTCTAGGAGTTAATTTTAAATTTTTAAGGTTAGAGGGGATTCTAATCCTAAGATGCTAAGGCAACCATGCAATATGCAAGGGTTAGCATGATAGTCAAGTCCTTTCCCTAGGTCAACTAAGACTAGTGCCTAGAAATTGGGCAAAGGGGTCAACTAGGTTAAGGGGTGGTTCGTTACAATAGATTACAAAGTGTTTACAAATTTACCAAAGACTTAATCCAAAATACAATTACTTACATGAAAGAATTACTCAATCAAAGAATAACATGTACACATTCATTTACAAGCTTTACAAAAGAATGAGATATCACAATCTAACCAAGAATGTTTAATGTGTGCAGGAAAAAGAAGACTTGAGCATTCACCATATCATCATTCACACTAGATCATCAACATATCACTTCATCAACAAGATTATCAAGATTAAGCACAATTACTATGAAGGAAAGAAGACAATCCACACTCTTTACTATCAAACCCCCCAAATATTATTATATGTGGCCAAGGGATTAAATAGTTAGGCTTTTCTTAAGGATTTTAAGTTTATTTGGCTTTCACCAAAGCCTCCTCCTCCTGTTGCCAAATAACTGCCGGGTGCTCAAGATAGTAAGGCAACGAGGCCCACCATAGCTTCCACGATCAACCCTGACAGTAAGAGTACTTCCCGGAGAGGACACCCACCTGGAGCGCCACGGGACAGTCCCCTGCCACTACCCTCCGTTGTTTTCCTCAAACCCGTTTTAGATGGTGGAGATGGTGGTCTAAGGTACCCTAAAATAGTCTATTAAGTGTATATATCAATTAGGTAGACTTTTAAGTGATTACAAGAGTGTTTTGAGAGTTTTAAGTTGCTTAAAAATTGCCAAATAATGAGATGGCCGAAACTTAAAGTGCTCAAAAGTGCTGTTAAAGTTTAAACCATTAAGTGCATCAACACATAAAAAAGAGATGAGATACAATGCTTAAAGAGATAGATACATTTGGATCACATGCACATCATATCATTTGATTAGATACCATGAAACAATGGCAAGAACAACTTGCATTATGAGATGAAAAGAAAGAAGATTTAATGTGTTTGCTAAGTTACACCATTTAAGAAAACTTTAAGCCCAAAACGTGGCTATTAAGAGATGTTAAACCATAAACACAACAACCACATATTAATTAAGCATCATAAGAGATTTTAAACATATGATTAAGATATGTG
>SNQJ01S0149896.1:12408-35737 GCA_010110895.2 Picea sitchensis | reverse complement strand
ATAAGGCAGGGAGATGCCCGTGAAGGGTCGAAGGCCGAGGTCCGGTTGTTCTGTGCGTCCCCCCTTGAGGCACCCACCTCTTGGACGGGATCCAGCCCATGACCCATTTCTTAGGCCGAAAATCTAAATGTCGCACTTGGACCAAGGTACCTAGTGACCAACTGTAGGACATCTACCCAGGTGGCGATTGTGGGCTGCAATCGCACCTTGATTGGGTTTTGTGTGGCTATTGGGAAGTATCGCCAGTTATTTAGGGATATTTCCCCCTCTACCCCTCATTATAACCAGTTATTTCATCCTTCACTAGTTTCTCTTCCGGTGACTTCAGACCCCACTGTTGAGAGCTATTGGAAGGTCCAGTGCTATTTGAGAGGAAGGACGTTACGTCTTCTAGGACACGAACATTTGCTTTCTTTTGATTCCCCCACGCGGACAAAACCCTCTTACCCACATACATGTTTCTTTCTCATTTATGTATGATACACATCTGATTACAGTTTGACTTTGATATATGTATTTGTGTAAAACAGTTATAGCAAAAGATTCTTGGTTCTATATTTCTCTCAACACTTGTTGCACACATTTTCACAATTAGTCTGACATCATAGGGGAACCACATAACCCCCGTCGTTCACGACCCTTGCTCAACCTCCCTCCAATCTTAGGGGGAGTATCTGGTCGTACTCATTCATCGGTACCTCCTTCACACACTCCTGTGAGTGCTACCATCTTAGGATCAGCTTTGCTTGGTTCTACCTTACTTGGGTCCAATTCCCAAGGGAATACTTTCACTCGCTCTCCTTTGAACGGAAGCGGGGGACCCACTTCCTCTCAAGGAGGGAGAACCAACCCACCTAGTCCCCATCAAGGGAGCTATAATCTGGTTGAATAAGAAGAGAGCTGCAGTCTCTCCATCATCTTTAAACGTTGGCATAGCTTCGACCCATTTAGTGAAGTAGTCGACAACTACGATGATATAGCGGTGCCCCCTTGCTGACGTGGAGTTGCATGTAGTGTAATCAATCCCCCACTTAGTGAAGGGACCAACTGTGATGACCGGAAACATAGGAGCTGGATGTTCCCTCATCTTCCGAGAGAAGATTTGGCACGGATGGCACTTCTTGACCGACTCGATACAATCTTTGATAAGTGTGGGCCAGAAGTAACCTGCTCGTAAAATCTTTTGGGTTGTTTCCAACCCAGATAAGTGACCGCTACAAGCTCTTGTATGATAATCGTTGAGCACTATGACGGCCTCCTCATGAGTGAGACATCGACGCAAGACGCAATCTACACCTCTCCGATACAATGTATCATCGAGTATGAGATAGTTCTTAGCCTAATGGCGTATCTGTCGACGCTCATCACGAGAAGCAGAGGTGGGGAACTTCAAAGTCTGGAGATAGATCAGTATATCTCCATACTAGGGGTCTGAATATTCAATCAAAAACATATCCCCCCGGATAGGCGATTCCTTAGGCACAACGTCACTTGACTCAACTGGAAGCTACGAAATAAGTTCTGCAAAGACCAATGACTTCTTGGACTTTGCTGAAACGAAGTCTAAGTCAAATTCTTGGAGGATGACCATCCATCTACTGATTTTTCCACCGATAACTCGTCGTGTCAACATATACTGCAATGGATTCACGACAGCAACGACGGTGGTCTTGCGAAACAGAACATAGTGACGAAACCGTTGAACAGCATGAACTGCTGCCAACGCAAGTTTTTCAAGATGGGAATAATTAAGTTCCGGTCCTACGAGGCCTCGGCTCAGGTAATAGATCACGTATTCAGAAAACGAATCATCTTCCTGAACTAAAACCATGCCTATAGTTGACTCTGCGGTAGCCAGATATAATAAGAAATCTTTGTTATAATTAGGTGGTCGTAGCAGAGGTGTGGTTGTGAGGGCGTGTTTTAATGCGTCGAAAGAGCGTTGAGCGATTTCATCCCAGAAAAAGGGAACATCTTTCTTAAGTAAACGCATAAAGCCCTTGGTGATTTCGGCATAGTTGGCGATGAAGCGTCGTAAGAAGTTCGCCTTGCCTTGAAGACTTTGAAGTTGTAAGATTGTGCGTGGGGGAGGCAACTGGATTATTGCCTCCACCTTAAGAGGATCCACCATGATCCCTGTGGTTGATACGATGAAGCCTAACAAATGTCCTGACGTGACGCAAAATCTGCACTTGTTGGGATTCAAGCGAATCTTGAAGTAACGACAGCGTTCGAAGATAAGTCTGAGCTGCATAGGATGATTCTTTCACTTGCGAGAGCGTGATGCTAAATCATCTAGATAGGCCTCGACTATATGTTTGAGGTCGTGAAACGCAAAAGACATGGCCCGCTGGAAAGTGGCTCCAACATTCTTGAGGCCAAAAGGCATCTTACGATAGGCGAATGTACCCCACGGACAAATGAATATCGTTTTGTGTTGGTCCTCAAGTTTGATTTGGATTTGATTATAGCCCGAAAAACCATCCATGAACGAAAATGCTTCACAACCGTCACATTCATCAATGATCTGGTCGATGAATGGGGTTGGATAATTATCTTTTGGACACGCCTTGTTCAAATCATGCAAATCAGTACATACACGAATCATGCCTTGTTTTTTATCGACCGGCACGGGGTTTGACACCCATTGAGTCAAATGAATAGGGTATATGAACCCTGCCTTGAGCAATTTCTCAACCTCAATCTTAATGGTTGCTTCTTTCTTAGGATTAACTCGACGAAGTTTTTGTCGAACAGGCTTGGCATCAGGATACGTTGTGATTTCATGTTCAACTATTTTCGGATCGATACCTGGCATTTCCTCGTAAGACCAGGCAAAAACGTCGCGGAATTATTTGAAAAGATCCGTGTAAATCTGAATCTCTTCAGGGGAGCAATCCGCTCCGACGAAGACATTCTCCACGACACCAGGGTTTCAGGAGATATCGATAGGTATATTTTCAGCGATAGTCGCCATATTCCCCTGAGCATAAATTTCCTGTGTAGCTAAGAGGTTAATAAGACATGGCTGATCTCCCGTCATGGTGATAGTGAATTCTCCTACCTCAATTCGGCGTAACTCTGGGAGGAAATATAATCTGTGATGAAGATCGTCCCAAGTTTTGTCCAGACTAGTCATTGCTTTGATTACAGCTTCATCAGAAGGCAAGACTAAGTCTAACGAATCGGTGGTAGCAAGAGAACCCTGAGCCCAAATAGGCTCTAGAAGTGGATCTAACTCTTGTGCGGGAGTCAGATCAGGATTAGCTGAAGCTTGCTGGACTAAAGAGTACGCTACTTCAGCAGCCGACAAGGGCATGGACATGCCAGAGTGCCTTGTCTCATCCATCCTGGCTGATGGGGAAGGAAGAATCCACGGATCCTCAAAGTAAGTCGTGCGGAACGACGAAACGTGACAAATCTCAGCCTTGTGGTGATTCGATATAAACTTGACATCGTCATGAGGAGGTGGGTAATCGAAGGTACCCATCAAGGATGGGCACAAACCAACTCCAACGTTAACGACACCGGGCTACGGATTATCAATCATGGGAACCGTGGATGCCCCCAAAGCTGGGTCAGGCCTAGAGAAGGACAATTGATCAATGGTCACTATCTGACCCTCGTGTGGAAACAACAAGACTCGAAAAAATGTAGCAACCACAGCTTGCATAGCATAAGTCCAACTCCGACCTAACAAGAGGTTATAGTCAAGGGGAGCATCGACTACCTCTACTTCAACGCACACAGTCTTCCCTCCTAACTGCACAGGGAAAGAAGGAACAATGCCATGTGGTCGGAAAGAATGACCGTCGAACGCAGTGAGGAGAGTAGGTGATGGAGACAAAGCAGGCTGACCAATGGTCTTCCAGCATGCTAACGACATAACGCAAGTCGAAGCGCCCTCATCGACCACCGTGCGGAATATATTCCATGTAAAAGTTTTCGTGGGATGAGCCACTACTATCTGAAACGCGACGTGGTAAGGCAGATGAGGTTTTAAGTCGGTCGTATCTAACATGATGGTACCCGGGTTACAAGTCTCAGTAGAGCCTAAAGCAGTCAACAAGGCTTTCCTCTGAGCAGGGCATCTTTGGAGGACCTCCAAAGCGGACATCGCACAAGGGGTTTGTGATAAATCTTCCACCACAGAGTAATTCTGGGCGGCCCTTGCGTTTGGGTTGTGAGAATCTTTCTTAAATGCACCCTTTGGGATGCATGTCATTGTTTCACCCAACATCTTCTCGATCTGTAGGGGAAGAGATGGGATCTCAGCTTCTTTGCCCTTCTTAGAGGCACTTGGTTTACTATAGTTGTGTGCTCTAGTCGTTATTAAAGCATCACCCCTGACCATATATACGTTCGCGGATGAAGAATTGTTTGGGGGAAGGCAGGTTTCTTGGCTGCCCCCTTCAGCACTTGTAGAGGCTTGAGTTAAATTTTGCCCATGCTGAAAGGGATTAGTCAACAAAGCTTGTTGTTGCTGTGTGACAAACTTCTAGGCCTCTACAAGTCGAGGACATAGATGGGTCGGGTGGTCTTCCGCACATAAGTTGCATGGATATCTCGCCTTCCTCTTTTTCGTGGTGCCCTCGCCAGCATTATCAGTACGTTTTTTATCCCCCTTACCCTTCTTGCGTTGTTTTTTCTTCCCTTCAGGCTGTTGGGTGGCCTTTGGGTTAGTCATCTGCATGGAGTGTACTTTCGACGTTTGGGTAGGAGGAGCAGCCAAAGAAGTAGTCTGGCTGGCCGCTGAGTGTTGTATAGATAATTGTTGCAATTTCTTTATCAATTGCTCAGGGGGATTAGTTTGTGATGAGCCAACAATACCATCGGCATGTGGTCCAGCTCTCTGTCTAGTTTTATCCAGTATCGATTGTGGTGCATCCGGTAGAATGTTGTATAATAAACCAGACTAAGAATAGATGAGCTCAAACTGTTTATCCCTCATGATGGCATATTCTTCTGAGAAAACTCCTGAATTCACGACGTATTTGGATAATTGTGGGACTAAAGACTTAAGGAACCACTCAAGCAGGATTGTTGGTCAGACTAGTACTTTGATTAGACTCTTTCGATGTCTCCACTCTCGGATATGATCAGAGATATGGTCTGTTGTCGTCTGTTCGAAATTGGCAAGCAGCTCTGTGCCAGCGTCGCATCTCACAGGTAACTGGAAATGGTTAAGGAAGACCATCGCCAGTTCGCCAAAAGAAGAATATCGTGAGCGATCAAGCTCGATGTACCATTTCGCGGCACTTCCGATAAGAGTGCGTTGAAACAATCACAACTGGACAGATTCATCTTTCAATGAGTTAGATGAACACCAAAGATGGAAAGTAGTCACGTGATCACCTGGATCTTCGTTAGGCTTGGCCTCGAAATTTGGAATGTCCGAAGGCAACTTCGTTGGCATAGGAGACCAACGTGGATCGTGACAGATAGGATCATTTAACAATCATGTCAAATCTGGCAAGTGTAACGTCGAAAGGAATGGTAGTTTGGGTTGCTATTGATAGCCTGGGAAAAAGGGTCCTGGAGATTGACTGGCACCAGGTTGCCAGGAAAATTTGGACTGCTGGCCCGGGTTTCTTGTAGAAACCATGGCCCTGACCAGCGTAAGGATTTTTCATCTGTGGAGACATCATTGGTTGAATCCCCATAAAGGACATAGGATGTTAGGCATTCATCGTGTGTGACGGACTTTGGGAAGGATTACCCCATGCCGGTCCTGATGGGAGAGGCATAGAGGTCTGTCCAGGGTTCCATTGACTGTGGAAAGAATTACCCCAGAACGACATTCCAGAGGAGGGAATGGATCCTTGACCTGAGTTCCAAAGTCCTGCTATATGTTCCCCCGGCACAGGAATAGTACTCTGCGCCGGAGTAGACTGTCCAAAAATGGGAGTGCCCCCAGATGGGAAAGAAGTGGATGCGAAAGTGTTGTTACCAAACGTCCCGTTCCAAACAAACGGAGAAGAACCTACCGGCATAGTGTGCGCAGGTGTTCCTTGACTCCCGGCTCCAAATGAACTCGTGTGTGCAGGCTGCCCGGCGGACTGCTGATGCAGACCACCAAGCGAAGGGGACGAAGGAGAGATATGACCTCCAGTGTAAGGAAAGGTGTTAAAAGGGACAGGAATTCCCCCAAGTTGACCTTGCAGAGGAGCGGTAGAGCTCCCTGCCCCCAGACCCAAAGTCTGTAAAGTGGAGTGAGTGAGTGCAGGACTTGTGCCTGAACTAGGCATACCGTATGAGAGCGGAGAGCCTGTCGCACTAGGTGTGAAGGGATTTGTGGCCGCTGCGATAGATGGGGTTGGTCCACTGTGCGACGTAGTTGCGGCCGAGACCATGGTGGCCCGGGCCGACGACAGCAAGTTAGGAGATGCTTCTCCTGTGGTAGCAACGGTGATGGGAATGGAAGAATTCCCAGAGGAAGTAACAACGTTTGGTTCCATTACTGTGTGAGGCACTGACAAGCGTTCGTAAAATTGGATTGGTAAAATAACCGACGACCAAGTATCAGTGTTTGGGGTTCCAACCGAACCAGGATTGGCGGTTGGTTCCTCCGTGAGTTGTTCAGGCACAATGGTTTGCAACCCGGTTGCTTCGAAAGACCCTTGTTGGTCTAGCTTCCGCCTCAATGGTGGCAGGGGTGGCTCCAGTATAACCGACGGCAGGCCCAGAAGCCTTTGTGACTAGCGGAGTTCGGGATCCTCCACTATGTGAGAATATCCAAGACACGCTAAGGTATTCTACACGTTCAAACAGTAATACACACTAAAAAAGAAGCCCCTAACAGATAAGACAAGAAATCACTAACTATTTTGAAGAACAGTTACAACAACCAACACTAGAGAAACTTACCGGTGCAAGTGCAACTCGAAAACGGAAGCACCCTCTGGGTATACTCTGCAAAGCATGGCCCGATGTTTGTCCTAGGTACCGCGGTATACCCCCGCAGTCACCTGTGTATGTCCCTATGAAAGATTGGCAACTAGTTTTCCAGCACACGAACAGTCACCAGGCGGGTACAGTCGATAGTCAGGTAGACCACAATGAGCAGGGTATCAAGCCCGAAACATGTCAAGGGTATCGAGAGAAAATGGTCCGGAAGACAACTGAGGACCTCGAACAGATTCGAGACCCATGAAGACCCGTGGCAAATGCAAACGACGGAATCCCAAAACAAATCCTCGATATGTTTTCTCCACTACGCTCGGTCCGGCTTTGGAGGGGTTATCTCCGCTACATTTCCTTACATGACCTCGTGTTTAGCCCCTGTGTTAGAGGGGGGTCCCAGATAACTTCCACGAAACTAGACTTCTACACTCCCTATCACAGACTCCAATGTTTGGTTTTGAGTGGCCTTGGAGAGTTACCTCTCCAACATAATCCAAGGCCCTAGTCCTGAACTAGTGTATGAACCCTACAAACAAAAAGTCTAATAGATTTTAAATTAGCGTTACTTTTATGGGCTTTTTTACGTCACGTCTATGAAGGTGAAACTGATGATGTGTAAAGACTCAAAGCAAAAACAAATGAAAAAAGCTGGAAACAAAAATGCTTTTACTAAATGAAAAAATCAACAACTTTTCACACAAGAAAGACTTCTTTTCTTTTCATTTTTTCTAAGATTTCATGCAGCAAACATAAAGGAATTTCGCTCGACTACGAGATACTTATGCTCTAAATGCACTGCAAAAACTTATGAACAAAAGACTTCTTCCTAGCTATTGATGTAGAAACACAATCTTCAAACAAAGAAGAAAATGAAAAAGAAATATATATATATATTTTTATTCATTTAAGTGCTAAATGAAGCAACAAAGGGAAAATGCCGACAAGCACAAAACCAAGAAAACAAAACAAAATTCTGGCTTAAAGCACAGACCGCAAGGAATCAGAGCAAAAATACACAATGGCAACCAAGAAAGAACAGACTCCTACGCTTGTCTAAAAACCATAAAACAATTTTTTTTTTTCTTTTTTATCTTTTCTATCCAATATCAACTAAGAAAAAAGAGGCTAAGGATAAGAGGCCGTAACCTACTGACTATTCAAACCTGGGCTCAAACACCTGAGAGGAACACTTCTCACCACAGGAGGGGATGACTACCCCACCCTGATTGAAAAGCAACCTGTCAAAGCACACCTCTGTCACTGAAACAACACGCGTGCAAACGCGTGTTGAGATACAACAGAGTGCGTGTACCTGCGGGCTGCACTTGCACAGGCCGCGTGTATGTATAAACCATAAGACAAAAATAAAAATAGGCAGCCCAAACCAGGAAGAGGCCTCTGGTATTGAGAACCAGGGTCCCTTGAAGGCTTGGATGCTTCTTCTTAACAGAAAAGAAAACTAATTGCAAAGAATAACAAAACGCAATAAAGTAAACTAAGACAAGACTGTGAACTAGCAAGACTCAGACAGGATTCAGAAATCTCCCTGAGAATGTATAATTCTGACAGGGAAGAGGAGGACTGCCTCTCAAGCTCTATGAGTCCTACACACTACTGAAACCCCTGCAACAAGCGTTCAAACACAGGCTATAGAAGGTTAGGGCGCAGGCACACGCGTGCAGGCCTTCCGTAGGCCACGTGTACCTCTGTGTGTCCCGAAAATTGTCATCAAGCAACAGTCAAGGAACACTGGTATAAAGAACCAGGCTCCCTGCTAGCTCAGGCCTTACTGAAAAAAACAGGCAAAGAAACAGAAAATCTAATCTCTTAAACTACCCAAAAACTAAATCCGGAAACCCTAAAGAGTATCTTCCCCAGTGGAGTCGCCAATTCTGTTGTTGGGAAATAATACCCTATGGACTAGCAAGCTAGGGCTAGACTTGCATGCAGATTTTGACCTTAAAGAAATGAACTTTTAACCTACCACCCAAAACTTAAACTCCTCTTTCAAGACACATACATGGAAAGGAACTACTAACCTTTTTACTGATGTTTGGTGTAGATCCTCTGTTGCGCTTTGCTCGCTTACTTGCGCTGCTCCTTCCAAAGTTAACCTGCAATCAAGACAAAACACTACGCATGCATGCTATTTTTCTACTTGAGGGTTAGAAATTAAGCATAAATTACATAAATCACATATAACTCATGCATTGGGACGGGAAAAGTATTCTTTTATTATTTTCAAAATGAATCAACTTACAATTGTAGTCGAGACTAGCCACCGCTCCTTGATCCTAATCCTGGGCTCCTCCTCTTCTTTTGTCCTCCAACTGCTTTGTGTTAATTCTCCTTAGGCTTGAGGAAAGGCTAAAGGGTTGGGACAAATTGATTCAGCAAATGGGTAGAGTTTCTTCGCTATAATTTTCCCCCTCCAAATAGTACCCCTACCCCTCCTTTTATAGGCTAGAAGGAGCTAGGGTTTTGGATGAACTCTTGGCCATGCATGACCGAGAGTTTCAGTTAACTGACCCATAGCTTTTTTTCCCGTCGGCAACTTTCCTGTTTTTGTGCTTTGTTAGGTAAACGCAGGATGTAGTAGGCTTGCCAGCGTTCACCCGTGTGTAGTAGTGGGTTAGGGCGCGTGTACCTTTCCCAAGAGGATTTTTAAAGAGGTTGTTCAACATATGTTTTGGCAATGAAGGGATATGAGTTGGCCTGATGCCAGGTAAGCATGTATGGTGCAATTTAGGGTTATAACAATACTTGGAGGGGAAATGGGCTTCTCCCATTCTGCAGACTTGGGCACCTAGCAATCAAGGTCTTCATCTTAAGGGGGGCATTGGTATTTTCAAAACCTATGTGACTTTTTCTTTTTCCAAACACAAGTCCTTTTTCTTCATCGTCTGAACTGTCGAATTTTCCCAACACCATCACTCTGAAGCACATCAACCTCAAAACCTTTCAAAACCCATTTTTTCTAAAAGGTGGCCTACCTTGTTACACCAAACACAATGAAAAGGGACATTTCTATAATACAAAGATTGGGAGAACTTGTGGCTACCACACACCAAATCCACAAATTCTAAAATTCCATATTTTATCTTTAGATTAACCAGAACCCTATCCATTGTATGCCTGGTATTAGATTTATAAATTTCATCAATTTTCAGGGTGTGACCTAGATGATCCCCTACTGCAATCAATCCTTTCGATGACCACCATTCCATTGGCAAGACAATCATATTGATCCAAATTGGGTTGGCATATGACCCAACATCGTTTGGGTCGAAAAGTGGCGTCCAATGTCACAGAACCAAAAAATATGAATATTATAACCATTGTGCCTTGTAAATTTTCTCCACATCTTCCTTATCGAGAAAAATAAATCATATCCATCCTTTAAAAAGGATGTACAAAATTAGAGAGTATCCCAATAATAGAGACCACAACTCCAAAATCCAATCCCCCAAGATAGTGTATGCAACCTTGCGACCTACAAATTTCTCGACCAACATTTTTTCGTCCAACTCCATAATTCCATCTAATTTAATATCCTTCCCCACAACCAGATCTATCTTCTCCCCCCTATGCTTGAGAATTTCCCCCCTCATCTTATGAGTGAGGGTATGTGGGTGTTCCAAAGAATACCTCTGCAACTGGTCCAAACCCAAATCTGCATCAACAAACCCTAATCCCCCATCCCTCACTATCACGAAATAAATAGAATTCCAAACTCCAAAAACCACCAAATATTCAATCAAAGTGAAAATACCAAAGGAAGTGTCCCCATTATGGTTCTCCTCCCAGGGGCTTGTTGTCAAATCATGCCATTGGTTTGTCTCACCCACCATACCTATACATTTCTCATAGTAATCATTCATACCAGGGCCCACAACCCTAGATACATTCCTACCTTCCACCATATTTTCATAGCTAAATCTAGTGTATAAGGATCCCCAAAAATCTAGAGCGGATATATTTTGTGTGGACCCTCCAGAAACATCCTTTATGAGAGTCTCCTTTGTAAATATTGTATGGTGGGCTACAACTACCTGACAAAAAATTCAATTTTTTTTAGGGAATCCTTTGTATAATATATTAAATATCTCTAACTATCTGAAACATCTCTCGAAATAGGGTTCAACCCCATATTGTCATAAAATAAAAAGATTATTAATATCATGTTAGTATAATTATTACTTACATATAATATTAGTATCAATATTTATAAAAAAAATTATGTTATCAATTAATTATGTTATAAAATAATAAATAAATTAATAAATATTATATTAATAAATGTGAAGTTTGGGGTTGCAACATTTTTAGAGAATCATGGAGAAAGATAGAGTAAATCCAAAAATGTTTTAGAATTTTAATTTCAAAATCAAAGGCAATACACCCTATCCTATCATTTTCATAAAAGTGAGTATTTCCCCTCTCAAGAGCATGGTTATGGCTAAGTATTTAATGTAGAAGAACAAGATAAACAACATGAAAGACAAAAGGCTTTTGAAGACTCCTTCGAAATCTAGTTAACATTACTTGTGGCTCAAGCCCGGTTAGCATAAAGATACAAAGTCTTGGTTAAATCATTGAAGAATAAATGAAGATACCACTTTGCATAATAGTAACAATATTAAAAATATTATTACATCTAAATTTAAGGAGAAAATGTGGTGTGATAAAGAATTAGAGGATAAAAGAAAATTAAGATACTCTAACGAGGTAATCAACCCTAATCTAAAAGATCAAAAGTGTATATTTATTTTGACTAACATAAATAAGAGAATGAGCATTGCTAAAATATGTTAAATGTCATAGATTGAAATAAGTTGTCATCTTTTTCATACTAAGACGGTTGAAATGAAAAGGAGTTTCTCTTAAACACCCACGTTAAATTGCAATTTCAAAGCATTTGTTACTATACCAACTTTCTTAACTTTTCAACTCATCAAAACTACAGTGAATTAGGAACACTTCTCCTAAAGTTTTTAGAGTGCAAAAATAAAATTTTAAAGCAAAACAAATAATTCCTTACTTTTCTTAAAGTAAACATTAATCATCATTATAATCATCAATTTAATAATTACTTTCATATAATATCAATGTTGATATTTATAAGAAAAAAATTATGATATATATATATATATAACGTTTATGTTCTCATTAAGAAACAGATGTTTAAAAAATTATGAGAAAATGTATAAATTATATAACTTGTCAAATTTGTTTTCAAAATAAATAAATAAATTATATTTAAAAAATTTAACGATTTTTTACATATAATTGTACGGAGAGTACGGTGCTATATAGTCGAGTATGGGGGAGATGTTGATGCCATAGCATTATGTTATGTTAGATAAATGTACATTAAAAAATAAACAAAGTCTGCTAAAAAACAATTAATGCAATAATATAAAAAAAATTACACCTTAAGAAATTGGATCCCTCTTGGTGCTTGATAAATCAAGGTTTAAGATGGATCTACGCTGGTATTAATACTTATAAGTAAAATTGATATCATATTAATTTTGTGAGAATAAAAAATATAAATGAAAAAACTTTTTACGTTGTTATTAATACTTCTTTTTTTTCACCATGGGTAATAACCCAAGAGTATATCCAGCAGCTCGCAAGCAAGATATACTAGAAACTTGTGACTTAGGAAGGGCCAAGACGTATTGAAGCCCACAAGGGTGGATCTCTATCCCAGGGGTCGTCTACCCTTCTAGCCTTATCACAACGGGCCAACATGTACAAACTCTACCCCTGTTGGCACAGTAGCAGACCCAAGGTTCAATGCACCAACAAAACCCTAATTATCAACCCTTTCGGCAACACCTACGAAGCAGATGAAGTCTCACTCGAGGTAGAGGCAGGGGTGGTTGCAGGACTCCAATGTCTACAACCTTAGCTGGGACACAGATCTGTGATTGTAACACCTTGACAAAGCACTTAGCAATATAGTTCATCAATGTTTAACTAGTATCTACTTCGCAGGTAAAACCCTAATTACAGAGCATCGCAATATTCAACCAGATCTAGCATCTAGCAGCACCTAGCATGATGAAACAAATCAGATCTAGAAGATTCAAGAACTAAGCACATTCACACAGGTCATATCCAACATTTACTCTCATTATTAAGCACAAAGCAACAACATATCTACCTATCATTCATCTATATCAAAGCACTAAGCAAGTAAATACATAAATACATCAATACATCGCACAAAGCATTCACAAAATAAGTTGTACGTGGTTCACCCCCACCCTGGGGATACGTCCACCAACTCTTATTCTTCTTTATTAGCTTTCTTCAATCTTCTATGCACAGAGCCTTCAGATCAACTTCGCAGAGGACAGGATATCTGTGCACTCTTCGCTATATCTTCCTTCCCCAAGCTAGTTTACAGCAGAAAGCCTGCATAAAGTCTCTTACAATCACTTGCACTTAGCCTTTTAAGTCTCACATGGCATGCACAAAGCACTTACAACTATTACTGGCACTCAACACCACTTATGACTGACTTGTCATTCGCACTTAGCCATTTATACTCACTACATCGCCTAACATCTATTTATACATTACAAAATCGGGCCTAAACATGGGTAAACCCATGGGCTGACATCCCCATACTTGTTACATAATCCCAAATCCCAAAAATCCCTAAAAGGGGGTCGATATCCCGTAATCTCCACTTCGTCTTGTGCTCTGCCTTCGACAGCCTGTTGAAGTCCCAAAAATAGGTCTAACATGACCAAGGATCCTCAAAACTTGTTCAAGGGCCAATAGGTCCCCAACACTCACCTATGACTCATCCCAAGTCACTCTGATATCGATAATTATGCCTCAAAAGCCTCGATCTTGGCTCGAGCTACTTCGACTTTTTTTTTTGCCACGACCTCATGTTCAACGAACTCTTAGATAATAGCTTCATTGACGGGTCCCTCTAGGCGTTGTTCTGCTACAGTGACGAGTTGTTCTAGTTCTGCTCCTCCGCCTTCAATCTCTGCGAACAGTTGGTAAGCCTCATCCTGTATAGGTTGGAGCCTCTGACTCACTTCCATAACTTTTCTCTGAATGGTGTGGACTTGTTGTTGGGAAGTGCGCTGCTCTTGGGATCACTTCATCCTTTCCACAACTGACAGGGGATTCAACTGCACCTATATTGTTTCTGCTTGTTGCTTCGCCTCCTGGAGATGTGTCTCCAGTGTCTTTAGTTATGTATTCTTAGTGAGTCTCTCATACATCTAGACACTGTGATCACTTAGTTGTTTACATTCCAAGGCGAGGCCCTTGATTCTTTAAACTGTTCCTTGAGCAGTTGCTTCCCTTTGATCCCTCACATCCTGCAGGGTATCGGGCACTATGTGGAGATCTAAGTCTGTTATTCTTTGTTGTAGTTGCTAGATAGCTTCTGCAAGTTTGTTTACTTGATGCGTGACTCAGTCTTATACCTTTGGCTCTAAGCCTATCACAGAGAAAAGTGCTATGTTGACTGCTTATTTCACTTCGAGTTTCTCTGGAAGCAACTGTTCTTTTTCCTGCTGAATCTATGCTTTATCCTCTTCAAACTTTGTCTGGAGAGAAACCTTCTCATGCTATGCAACTCGGCCTTGTTCTACTACTACTTCTTGCACTTGATTCAAGGCTTGGGTGGCTTGTTCTGTTTCTACTTGTGCGCGATGAAGGCGAGATTCGATCGCATCATCTAGTTGTCCGAGTTGGTCTGGCTCATCTCCCAACTCTGGTTCTCCTGATGGCAGGGGCACAGTGGAAACTCTGCGACTTGATTGAAGGGCCTATTGTACCCCTCAGATTTCGACCTCAATTCTGTCGTACATCTCCTCCTTCTTGGTTTCTTGTTTCTGCAAGATTTCCTGCGAGGCGTCGTTCACAGCTGCGATGATGAAGTCAAAATCATCAACAATGAGAACAGTCTACATCTTGGTCAAAGTGGCTCTTGATTTCTTCCGGGGAGAGGGTTTCTTGGGATAAACCTTCCTCTTCTTCAAGGGATCAACCTCATCTCTAGGCAGTGTTACTTCACCTTGCTTCTGCTTGTCTTCTTTTCCATTTATCTCTTCTACTTCGTCATCACCCCCTCGGTTAGGTGATACTGAATCAGTCTTATCTGATGCATTGCTTAAGTCTTGGACTTCTTTGGTATTCTTTCTTCTGCTGGGTCCAGGTGTGTCATGTTCCTTGTGAGCGAACTCCGAGCTGTCAGTTTTGGGGTCAGACATCTCTACAGGGTCAGTGGGGATAAGGAGGTATGCAGACCATTCCTTGGTGACCTCCTCGAGGTCCTCTTCGATGACCTTGTAGTACGAATGAAGCTCCTCCTTATGTTCGTCTGCTCCCGTAGTAATATAGATGAAGTGTAGATTTGCGCAGAACTTCATGAGGGGTCGGAGCCTCTATAGGGTGTTCGGCATCATGCAAGGTTCATCTTCGATGGCTCTCTTCAGTTGGAGATAATATGTGTGAAAAACTGCGTTTGAATGCCACTCTTTTCCCATGTTGCTCGAGTATCAGAGTGTGTTGAACTTCGTAGAGAGTGGCTCAAACGCTTCAATGTCCGGGAAGGTCACACATTCTGGCATCTCCCAAGAAACAAACACGATGAGGATCAGGAGCCATCTAAAGTGGAACTCATAGCCCTGATCCTGTGCTTCGCGACAGTCCAATTCTAGCTGATTAACTAGGTACTTCGCCCAGTTCATATGAAGGCCTTCTACGCATTTCCCTACGAGGTCAACGACAAATCTTGTTACCTATGTTGGTTTGTTCTTCCTTACGAGATTTCCTGCAATTAATTGGCATGCTAGGTGCACTGCGCCATTCTGGATGGAAGCTACCTTGTAGCCTCGTGTCCCCTTCTCAACATCGTCATAGGTATCCTTGATCTTCTGTGCTAACGCATGCTCTGTGGATTTTCTTGGATAGAATTCCTATAGGTCGAGTCCTTTCATACTCAATCTAGTGATCCTATGGATTAGCATCAGATCGACTGTGATATGGCGGTCTAGCCATAAGTAGTCGCCATGGTAACATGAAAGTAAGAGCTTGACATAGGCGTTAACCTCCTGGTTCCTTCCAAAGTGTGGGATTTTCATTACATTCAACAAGGTGGACTATACGAGGTTCATCGTCCATGGATGGGGGATTATTTTTGAGTTCTTCCCCTTCATCCTGGTCAAGTATTTATACGAGGCGAGCATACTATGGTTCTTGCGATCTCCTAGGTTGAAGTCGTTGAACTTCAACATTGCGATCTTGTCCTGTTGTGCTCGAACTGTGCATATCCCCTTTGGGAGGTACGCAGTAACCATGGTGTACTCAAAATCTCTCGAAACACTATCACGACTCACCGCACCGGCCAGAGGCAAGATGTAGTCGGGAAATATGGTCAGGATCAGCTTCGCATTTGCTAGGTCATATTTGTGCTTGGTTCTATTTTCTGTGATGACTCGGGATGGCCCAAATCTGTGAGCGTTCGACGGAGAGGCTTGTAATCCTCTTGTCAATGACACTTGAATACTTGGAGACATTACTTTCTCGGCCATGAGATCGATGAGAACCTCTTCGACGATTTTCACGATTTTCTCTGCGGCATTGAGCTTGTCCGACATACACGCTTAGATCGGATGGATGAATGAATGTGCAAAACAATAGAACTGTTGTCTATCTTACTAATCACAGCACAGTATCAATGAGTTCTCTCTAATACAATTCGCAAAAGTGTTCTCGGTGAAACAGTCGACGGAATAAGTAGGAATCAACGTAACGAATCTTTCCAATGGACAAGAGACCTTCATTAATTCAGTTATGTCTGTTACGGCGTCGTCCCAATGGTCTGATGGCGAGCTTCTTGGCTATAAATTTCATTCTAACCATTCATGGCATCGGTCTAATGGTTATACTGTTCCCAATGGATATATTGATTCACCATGGAGAAGTTCCATGTGACATTATTATGATATCCCGGCGAGGTTCTAGTTTTGCAAATTTTCCTTCTAAGAAGTTCCCTCTGGAACCTTTTGTAAATTTTCGATCTTTGCTCTCTTCTTACTAATCTTTCTAGCATTTTTCTCGGTGATATTGATCTGATTATTCCTCTTTCCATTCTGATTCTTGTCTTCTTTTGGCATAGTAACTTCGCACTGCTGAGATTCTATCCTAAGATTCGAGGGCAATACTTCTTCTTTATCTGGGGTAGGTATTTCAATCTTCTGTGAGTCTTCTTGGTTTCTTTAAACTTCGGCAGCCAAGTTAAATAGCTTCGATCTATTCTATTGTTCCTCAATCAAGTGCTCGATCCTCCTAGTCGTGAAATATTTTAGTTCTCACTTCTTATGCTCTGAGGCTTCTTCTTCTTTCCTTCTAGCCTGATCCTTTTCAATCCAAGGTTTTCCTAGTACTATAGCAAATGGAGCGTTGTTCTCAATAAATTTAACAACTTCAAATTCTTCTTCCGTCGAAGTTCCATGGGTACTCATAGATATTTGGGTATGTCTTCCACATAGGGTTACCATATTTCCTCTAAATAATCCTATTCCTGCTAATGACGAAATCATAGCAGGCTTCCCTATAGCTTCCCAAGTTCTTTATGTCATGACATTCACATGTGTTTCTTCATCCAGGACACAGTTAATGTCAAAGTCTCCTATCCTTGCTTCTATGCACTCTTTTTCTTTGAAGATCTCTGATAAGTTGATATGTCGGTGGTCATTCAAGGTTTCTTTCATTTGCAGCAATATAGTATCTGATTCTTTCTGGGGTTCTGCCATGATCTCAATTTCTTGACCTTTCTCAGGGTCTACTTGTTCCATATTCATTCTTTCAAGCTTAGCAATCATTCTAGGGCAATCTAAAACTTCATGGTCCATATCTTTACAACAAAGACAACTAGGTATTCTACCAGGACATTCCTTAGCCAGATGACCCATTCTTCTGCAACTGTAACAAAGGATTAATCCTCTCTTTCTCTTAAATGATCCCCAACCTTTCCTGTACTGCACACTAGGATCATAGTAGTTAACCTGCAAAAAATATTTCTAGGATCCTGCATCCATTTGTTAGTCCAAACATTCTTTCTATGCATAGGTATAACATATCTTTCACTATTGTTATAAGATCTATTCATATCAAATATTCTTTCCTCTAGCTGCGCCCTACTTTTCAAGCTAGGACAAAATTTATCAAACATACCCAGATCCATACTTTTGAAACAAAAATTTCCACTTATATTACCTTTAATAAAGCACAAATATTTCAGATCTTACCTCTTCTCTTTAGATCAAACTTCTTTTATTAGCACAGAGCTTCACAGATTAAGTAGAATGTTGTGTACTCAGACAACAGATCCACGCACAGAGCTTGTTTTTCCTCAGTTCCTAGCAATCACAATTTCAGGTCCGATCTTCGCACAGAGCTTCCTCAGTTTCCAGCAATCACAGTTTCAGGTCCGATCTTCGCACAGATCTTCCTCAGCTCCCAGCAATCACAGTTTCAGGTCCTGGCAATGGAACCATTTGTTGGCACGGGGGCAGACCCAAGGTTCAATGCTACAACAGTGCACCAACAAAACCCTAACTACCGACCCTTTCAACAACACCTACGAAGCAAATGAAGTCTCACCCAAGGTAGAGGCAAGGATGGTTGTAGGACTCTAGTGTCTGCAACCTTAGCTAGGACACAGATCTGTGATTGTAACACCTTGACAAAGAACTTAGAAATATAGTTCATCAATGTTTAACCAGTATCTACTTCGTAGGTAAAACCCTAATTACAGAGCATCGTAGTATTCAACCAGATATAGCATCTAGTAGCACGTAGCATGACGAAACAGATCTGATCTAGCAGATTCAAGCACTAAGCACATTCACATAGCTCGTATCCATCATTTACTCTCATTATTAAGCACAAAGAAACAACATATCTACCTATCATTAATCTATATCAAATCACTAAGCAAGTAAATACATCAATACATCGCACAAAGCATTCACAACATAGGATGTGCGTGGTTCACCCCCACCCTGGGGCCAGGTCCACCAAATCTTCATCTTCTTTATTAGCTTTCTTCAATCTTCTTACATGCAAAGATCCTTCAGATCAACTTCACAGAGGACAGGAGATCTACGCACTCTTCCCTAGATCCTCCTTCCCCAAGCTAGGTTACAATAGAAATCCTACATATAGTCTCTTACAATCACTTGCACTTAGCCTTGCAAGTCTCACATAGCATGCACAAAGCACTTACAACTCTTACTTGCACTCAGCACCACTTACGACTGAATTGTCATTTGCACTTATCCATTTATACTCACTACATCGCCTAGCATCTATTTATACATTACAAAATCGGGCCTAAACATGGGCAAACCCATGGGTCAACATCCCCATACCCGTTACATAATCCCAAATCCCAAAAATCCCTAAAATGGGGCCGATATCTCGCGATCTCCGCTTTGTCTTGCGCTTTGCCTTCAACGGCCTGTCGAAGTCCCAAAAATAGGTCTAACATGACCAAGGATCCTCAAAACTTGGTCAAGGAACAACAACCCCCCACTGAATTTGAACCTGTGACCTCCGAGGAGAAAATACATGGTCTTAACGATTAGTCCCACTCAAGTTGTACATTGTTATTAATACTTATACCAGTCAAATCGTTGGGTGAAGGGGTCCTTTGTCCCATAAAAATGGGGGTCTCATCCACCAATTTTGTGTCTGGCTTGGTCGTGGCCTTAAAATTAGATTATTATTATTATTATTATTATTTTATAACTGGGGTCTATCCTTCCAAGAAAGGAAACCAAGACCAGATCCAGGTCCAGAAAAAACTCAATACCCGTTGCATTGCATGTTTGGTTCGCATGTATGGCACAATTGTCTCTATAGGGATGAAGATTCATGGATATAGAGACATTTTTTTGAATCTGTCGCTTTATCGACGAACATCGGGGCCAAACAAAAAAAAATTAAGAGAAAGCCAAAATTTTAATGCATTTTTCCACGAATTATAGAAACGTAGAAATATTTTGTTGCATTTTGAGCCCATATGTACTAGTGACACTGTAACATCTCCACTATAATCCACAATTTAATTTATGCATAATGTAGATATGAATGTGGCTATGGTCAAGCGATGTAATATGCGAATTGTATGTCTGATTTTGATAAATATAATGTGATACAAACTGCTGGGAATATAGACATAAATGGGGTTTGATTTATCCACAAGAGAGGAATGTCTAGGAGTGTCTAAGAGGGGATCAAGGAGGTAATTAATTGTGGGTATTAATCCAAACCCAAATTTCCAAATTCTATTATCATGGGGACAACCTTCTATTTTCTGGTTGAGTGTATGAGAGCCCAATCATTGAGCACATGTCAGGGGGTAGGTGTAGAAGTCACTTCCATAGTTATTGGAAGCATGGGGGTGCAGTACAATCAACATTAGGTAGAGTGAGAAGTCAACTATCTTGGGAAAATAGAGGAAATACGTATGGGGGAGAATAGACGGTTTTTCACATTCAATTTTACATGAACAACAACAAGAGAGCAAGGAAAAAGAGAATTGGAGATAAACTAAGAAGGTTGGGAAAATTATGAAGCATGTTGGATCGTTTTGGAGCTGGAAATTGAAGAGTCAAGTTGTGAGGCCTGAAGAGTAACCTTATGTGTGAGTTGCATTGTAACAACAAGTGTTTCTTGGTATTTTCTTAGTAATTTTCCTAGCAGTGAGTTCCCTTGAATTCTCAGTAGAGAGATTCCTAGTTACCTATTCCATAGAGACCTTGATACATGAATGGGACACCCGATGGACTGAGAGAAGTGAAGGGGTGAAAAGAGACAAAGTTGTCATTTACATATTGTTGTAGTTTTTTACTAGAGCATAAGAATGACAATATCAGAGTTGTTATGAGTTATCTTTCATAATTCTTATCTATTCCTCATACAAAATTTTCTATGATTCCTGACAGATTTACTTCTACAAGTGGTAGAAGTTAGTGTCAAGGATTATTTTCACAAGAATGAAAAATGTATAAAAAGTGGCAAATTAGCAATATTCAAATGGTCATAACTTTTTGCTCCAAACTTAGAATTGATCAAGAAAGTGGTCATTGGAAATATATTAGAGAGGAAAATATAACTATCAACCCAAAAATTTGATTTGGAAAACATAAGTTATAGTCAATTCAAAACAAGATGACTTGTGGCATTAACGAGCAGAAAAAATTATATTTTGTTGTCCATAATTGTGTATGTATATATTTTTGTGTAATAGAAATTTATTTGCATGCACATTTTCTTGCAGAATTTAAAAATACAGGAAGGAAGTTTGGTTTCTATATGAGAACTACAACTATGGAATATTCCTAAGGGTCTTGCAGTCATGGATAGGAAACATTGAGACACAATCTAATGAAAGAAGAGACAAGCATGAGCTTGTAACTATGAGAATCATGTAGAGAGAAGTGGAGAGTTATAAGGAATATAATGAAAATACTATGAAATCCCAGGAAGAGATACTTCAAATTTTGAACATGTTGCAGAAGAAACCCAATAAAAACTCTAACACAAATCAAGAAGCTAGTGCTAGAAAAATTACATCATCTAGATCCCATAGTAGAAGGGATGAACATGTGAATGACAGGAAATAAAATAGCATGAACAGGTGCCATCATTACCTAGAGGAATACACTAGGAGAACTCTTGCAAGTTCAGGGCCAGGAAGCAGCCCAGGTGTATCCCCTATGAGGAGACAAAAGAAAAGGACCACGAGAGACATCTTGCAAGGTGTAATCAAGAAAATCAAGTCACCAAATTTCAATGTTGAGAACAGGAAGGGAGAAGAGGCTGAGGCAAGGCTGTTGGAAACAAATAAATATTTCTAGATACATGATTATCCCTCCAAGGTAGAAAAAATAATTGCAACCTACCACTAGAAAGGAAAGGAATCTATGTGGTGGGGTTAGCTTAAGCAAGAAAAACACCTTGATGAGAGGAAGGTCTCATGGAGGAAGTTCAAAAGATATTTACAAGAGAAATATTTGTATGAGAATTACTATGAAAGAAATATGAAATAGTTCTTTGATATCAAGTTGAGAAGCATGACAATGGATGAGTATGAGAAGAGATTCTTTGATTTGCTAATATATGTGGATTTCATAAAAGGATGAGAAGGTCAAAATTCAAAGGTTGATTAGTGGGTTACACTCTTTCGACAGTGATAAGATATGATATGATAACCCCTAGACCTTGGAGAATACCATAATAAGACAAAATAATATTTATGAGCAGAGCAGAGGGAGGTCAATCTTCCAAAGGAATTTAAATGACAAGATGAAGAGTAAGAAAGAGCAAAGGAAGAGAGGTTTTAAGCCTTCTTTTTTCTAGAACAACTCACAATCAAATCGGAAAGGACAGTTAACCCAAAATGAACACAAGAAAACAAATTCATTTGGGAAAAGGTCAAGGAAACAACCTGTACAATGTTAGTGATGTGATGGAAATCACTTATATATGGACTACCCTCATAAAGGTGAAAGAATTAGGACTGTCCACAACATTCAAGAGGTTGAAATAATTGAAGATATGGGAGGAAGCATGCCAAGGATTTATGTAGCCTTGGAAAACAAGCAAGAAAAGTATCAATCCTCCATGATTGAAATGGGAGGTAAGATTGATAACCATACCATAGCAATTTTAATTGATTCTGGAGCTAGCTATCATTACATAAACTCTAACATTGTTGAAATATTTCACTTGAAAATGAATAAGCATAATAAATATTGGTTAGTTCATTTAGCCACAGGGGCTCAGGGAAAGATCAATGATTTGGTTAAAGATTGTACAATATACACGAGTGGACTGAACAATAAGGTATATGTGAACATCATACCATTAGGTTTATATGATTGTATAATTAGCATGGATTGGTTGGAGAAACACCATGTTTTTCTAGACTGTTACAACAAAACAATAATTTGTCACGATGAGGAAGGGAAACAAGGAAAGATTCAAGGCATTTTGAGAGATATAGTTGTTAGAAAAACAGGACCGGGGAGCAATAAAATAAAACAAATGCGGAAACAAAACACATAAGATACACAATACAATAGAGACACAGATTTACATGGTTCACCCAGTGTGGGCTACGTCCACCAGAGAAATTTCCAGGTCCTTCCTTTATTATTATCCATCAAATGAAGGGATACAGCCTACAGCAAAACCCATTGTAACTTCCTCTTCTTTCTCTCACAGTCTCCTCTCTCAGAATACAATACTCGCAATCATGCATAGCCACAATACATTTCCCTCATAACAGAGGGTTGCCTTCTAGGGAAAAAAACCCTAACATAATTTCTACCATTAGATCTGCGACCTTATAATGAACGGTCCAGATTTA
>SNQJ01S0149895.1:0-19636 GCA_010110895.2 Picea sitchensis | reverse complement strand
GGGGGTGCAGGGGGATACTGCAGATATTCCCATAGTGTTTAAAGCTCAGAAGGGGCAGAGTCATTGATCCAAGCCAGCCAGGGGTGTTGGATTATTCGCGAAATCGTCTATCGGGATTTCGTAAGAAAAGAATCGAATATTTGGTAACGGGAGTCGCGAAATCGCGATACGCGATATCCCGATGGCTACAAGTGCAGTGTGGGGCCACAGGATTTGGTGGTGGACAGGTAGCACACTGTATCGGGGTTCGGGAAAAGTAAAGTCCCGAAACATTGGACATCAGGATTCATGATCCCGCGAAGTCCAAAATCCCGACGAGGTGACGGGACCGTTGAAAAGTCAAAGACGCGAGCTCATCAGAGTTTCGGCATATCGGGACTTGGGAGTCGAAGAACCGAGTTGCTCAACACCGCGAGTGTCGAGATCCCGATAGAGAAAGTCCCGACAAAGGAACGGAAGGGTCAGCGTTGACTCATATCGGGTCTCAGAGATTCGAGAGTCCTACGCTCGATCACTGACCTCTCAAGGTTGTGAAGTCTGATTCCCCGATAAGTAAAGAGAGGGGGAGTCGTGCAAAGAGATCTGTGGGTGCAGATTTCCCGATAGGGAAATAAAAGGACCGGTTAGTGTTCTTCAGGCCAAGGAAAGAGAAGATCCTATGAGCAGGTGTGCCTAGGGGTGTGACACTGCGTCAACTTCAATATTGTTGACCTGCTTCTGTTGGACAAAAGGTGCCTGGACTGAGGTTGTAGTGGTTGCAATGTTCTTCTATTTACCTTTTGAACATACTGTGAAGACGCTGAGTTTTTTAGTATGAGATACTAAATTGCGGCACTCTTTAGGTGGGATAGTATTCAGAAATACCTATGGTAGCCTGTAGAGATGACCCCCAAGAGTAATAGTGACACTACAAGGTCGAAACTCATAGATAGCATGACACTTACACATATACGACTAGCCCAAGAGAACATCATAGACATCTAGTGGGGAAACATCACATAATGCCTCATCCTTGAAGGGTTGGATTTCGTATGACAATAAAAATTGTTGGCTGACATGAATATGTCATCCATGGAGAAACCACCAAATGTTGTATGGCTATGGGTGTGGTGTTATCGACAATCCCAACTGTTTGATGACCTTTGCTGAGATGAATTTCTTCTGGCTTCCGCTATCAATAATAAAATGCAGCGGGGTCCCCTTCACCCACATCTGTGAATGAAAAGGGCACTCCCCCTCTTTAGGATATGTTGGTTCTTTTAGTTTAATTTTTTTGGTCGAGACAGTAGCAGTGGGGTCTGAGTTGATGATATGTATTCTACTAGTATTTTCTGAATCAGGGGTCAACTCCTTATCTTTGATATCGACCAAAAATGATTGTTTTGAGTGACATTCATTAGTGTTGTGCCAGGGGATTTTGTGGAAATAAAAGAACTTTCCAGTGTCCTTATTCGTCTTCCTGTGACCCTTTTTTTCTTATGGATTCGACTAGTTTTCGGGAGCCTGTTTGTTAGGGCCTTCTTTATCATATTTTGGTTGTTGCGGATTTGTAGACCCTAATTCCAATTTGTTCTGGTGCCTAAATTTCTGTCTAATTTTGACAGCATGTCGAGAGGAATATCCCAACGATGAGATGTCCAGAAACTCCATTTCTCTTTGGATGTACTTGTGTAAATCTCCATGGTATTTCAGAACCAAATTCCGCTCAGAATCTTTGATACCCAACTTTGTGCACAATTTATGGAAGGTATTGGTGAAATTATACACTTCTTGGCCCCTCTCTTGATGTAGCATGGTCCATCTCATGTATTGGTCATCATAGTTACCAACATGGTAATACTGCTCCTTGGCCGCATCCACAAAACAATCTCAAGTGGGGTCGACCCCATATATTTCGGACTCCTATGTGGAACTTTTATCCCAATAATTTTCCCACTAATGTTTGACATGGGGAATATCCTTAAGGAGTGTGAAGGTGATATTTTCCCTATTGGAAAAATTGTGAACAGAGAAATAACCGTTTAGAAGATTTAACCATTTTTCTATGGCATCTGCATCTATTTAACTTTCAAATACGGGAATATCAAAATTAACTTGTACCTTAAAAGGTGATGTTCCTCCAAAGTGGTTGATTGATGAATACGCATCGACTGTTATCGACAGGTGTTGAAGGATGTGGGAAAAAATCTTCATCATTTTTTCCCTCTATCCCATGAGAGCTTGCTCAAGCAACAGATTAAAAGAATCGTCTTCTCTGCCATTTTTTTTTTCTTCCACCATGGAGGGTTTCTTGGGCATTCGAGAGAAATTGTCCTCAAGAGAGACAATCTTGAGACCCAACTTTATATACTTGGACCTCGTTGGGGAGATTCATTGAAAAAAATATCAAGAGAAGCCTACTCTGATACCATTGATCCAGATTATTTTTGGCACGAAATGAGAGTGGAGATATAATAACGAAATGTACAGAGATATATCAGATATCCAATAATATAATTGAGATTTATCAGCGATATAACGATAAAAACAAAGATATAGTAATACACAATTTATATTAATGAGATAAATGTACAAGACTGTGACCACTACTCACATTCGCAAGAAGATGATTACAGTGAGGCTCTAGAGGCCTTAAAAATAATCTGGATCAATCCAAATTATTTTCAGTCCAAAATGAAATGCACAAATATATATAATATATCCAATAATATAACAGATATTTATCAGAGATATAACCACAAACATGTAGATACAATAATACACAATTTCTTTTAATGAGCGAAATGTACAAGACTATAAAAATACAGAGTGAAAGACTCGCTAGAATGGTGCCATCTTATCTTTGAGAAGAGATGTGACTGCTACTCACATTCACAAGAATATGATTACAATGAGGTTCTAAATTCATTTTTAACATAAATAAAATCCAAAACCCTAACCCTAGAAGATGAAAATCCAACAGTTTTGTGGACCCTATTTTGGGTAGTTTGGTGTATCAACTTCCCGGGGGCATAACTTTGGCATATGATCTTCGTTTGGGGCGCACAATACCTCATTGGAAAGGTATCATCAAGGAGATTTATTTTGGGGACTCAATAAGAGCCTTTATATATCTTTGAGGTGCTCATTCCCGAAAAAAATTAATTTAGACCCTCAAAATGGCCCCGGAAGTTTAGGAACTGAAAAATTGCTAAAAATAGTAAATTTCCAAAAGACTGTTTTGGGCCAGTTGGAATAGGTGGGTGGCCATAGATATCCACCTATATTAATCCTCCTTCCTTAGGAATTAATTTTATCAATTGCATTGAATTCCCGGGGGAGAGGGAAAAGCGTTGGTGGAATCTACATATTGATGAGTTGTTTGCCTTGTTGGAGAAGTTGCACTTCTTAGCTTGTTGAAGGTTGTCACAAACCTGTGGCTGAAAGGGTTGGACATTTTGAACCAATTTGGATACATGAGATGACTATGTGCAGAAGGAACCCTTGCAGTTTTCTTCAATCTTTTCGATATGCTTATGTCGGACAGAAGGTGCTTGGAATGAGGTTGCAGTAGTTGCGGTATTCTTGTGTTCACCTTTTGAACATACTGTGAAGAAGCTGAATTTTGTAGTATGAGATACAAGATTGCGACACTATTTAGGTGGGAAAATAGTCGGAACTACCTCTAGTATATTGTAGAGATGACCCCCAAGAGTAATAATGACACTACACGGTCGAGACTCATAGATAACATGGCACTTCCACATACACAACTAGCCCAAGAGCACATCACAAACATCTAGTGGGGAAACATCACATAATACCTCATCCTTGAAGGGTTGGATTCCATATGACAATCAATACTGTTGGCTGACATGAAGATCTCATCCTTGGAGAAGCCACCCAATTTTTTATGGTTGCGGGTGTGGTGTTATCGACAATCCCAACTATTTGACGACCTCTGTTGAGATGAGGTTCTTCTGTCTTCCGCTATCAACAATAAAATGCAATGGGGTCCCCTTCACCCACATTTGTAAATGAAAAAGGAGCTCCCTCTCTTCAAGATCTTCTAGTTCTTTCGGTTGAATTGTTGTGGTCATGACAGTAGTAGTGGGGTCTGTGTCAATGATTTTCCTTCTACCATTATTTTCTGAATCATATTCTAAATCAGGATTTAGCTTCTTGTCTTTGATCTCGACCACCAATGATTGTTTTTGGCGACATTCATCAGTGTTGTGCCAACGCATTTTGTGGAAATCACACCACTTCCCAGTGTCCTTCTTCATCTTCCCATGACCCTTATTTTCCTATGGATTAGACTGGCTTTTGGGAGGTTGTTTGTTAGGCCCTTCTTTATCATACTTTGATTGTTGCGGATTTGTATACGTGAAATCCTATTTTTTCTAGTGCCTAAATTTCTGCTCGATTTTGACAACATATCGATAGGAAGATCCCAGTGACGAGATGTCTAAAAACTCCATTTCAGTTTGGATGTACCTGTGTAAAGCCCTAGTATTTCAGAACCAAATGTCGCTCAAAATATTTGATACCTAGCTTGGTGTGCAAGGTATGGAAGGTATTCTTGAACTCCAGCATTGCTTGGCCCCTCTCTTGATGCAGCGTGGTCCATCTCATGTATTGGTTGTCATAATTACCAACAGGGTAATACTGCTCCTTGACCACATCCACAAAAAAATCCCAAGTGGTATCGACCACATTTATTTTGGACTCCTCTATGGAAATTTTCTCCCAGTAAGTTTCCCACCAATGTTTGACATGAGGGAGAGCCTTAAGGAGTGCAAAGGTGATATTTTCGTTGTCGAAAAAATTGTGAAAAAAGAAATAACCTTCTAGCAGATTTAACCATTTATCCACATATATATGTCCTTCAAATAGGAGAATACCAAAATTAAATTTTACCTTGATAGGCGATGTGCCTCCAAAGTGGTCGCTTGATGATTATGGTTCAGTTGTTATCGACGGGTGTTGAACGATGTGAGAAAAGTTATCCATCATTTCGTCTCTCTGTCGTGTGAGAGCTTGCTCAAGCGACATATTAATAGAATTGTTTGCTATGTCATTTTTCTTTTCTTCCACTATGGAGGGTTTCTTGGGCTTGCGAGATCGATTGTCCTCAATATAGAAAAGATCGAGACCCAACTTTCTATACTCAGACCTCGTCAGGGACATGCATTGAAAAAATGATCAAGAGAAGCCTGCTCTAATACCACTAATCTGGATTATTTTCGGCACAAAATGAGAGCGGAGACATAATAAAGAAATGTATCGAGATATATCAGATATCCAATAATATAACAAATACTTATCATAGATATAACCATAAACACACAGATGCAGTAATACACAATTTCTATTAATGAGTGAAATGTACAAGGCTGCAAAAATACAGAGTGAAAGACTCGCTAGAATGGTGGAAACTTATCTCTAAGAAGAGATGTGAGCGCTACTAACATTCACAATAATATGATTATAATGAGTCTCTAAAGGAATTTTGAACATAAATAAAATCCAAAACCCTAACCCCAGAAGATGAAAATCCAATAGTTTTGTGCACCCCGTTTTGGGTAGTTTGGTGTATCAACTTCCCGAGGGCATAACTTTGGCATACGATCTCCATTTGGGGAAAACTATATATCATTGGAAAGGTATCGTTGAGGAGATTAATTTTTGGGACTCAATTAGAGTCTTTGGCTGTCATTGAGGTGCACGATCCTGAAAAAACTTCATTTAGACCCTCAAAATGGCCTTGTAAATTTAGGAAGCGAAAAACTGCTAAAAATAGTAAATTGCCAAAAGATTGTTTTGGGCCATATGAATAGGTGGGTGTAAACCGATATAAACCTAGATCAATCCTCCATCCTTAGGAAGAAATGGTATCCATTGCATTGAGTTCCTGTGGGAGAGGGAAAAACATTTTTTGAATCTGCATATTGATGAGTTGTTTGCCTTGCTAGAGAAGTTGTGTTTCTTAACTTGATGAAGGTTGTCACGAACCTGTGGTTGAAAGGGTTGGACCTTTTGAACCCATTTGGCTACATGAGTTCACTTTGTGTAGAAGTAATCCCTTTTGTTTTATTCAATCTTGTCAACCTGCTTATGTTGGATAGACGATGCTTGGAATGAGGCTGCAGTGGTTGCGGTGTTCTTCTGTTCACCTTTTGAACATACTGTGAAGAAACTAGATTTTTAGTATGAGATACTACCTTGTAGCACTGTTTAGGTGGGACAATAGTTAGAACTACATTTGGTATCCTGTAGAGATGACCCCCTAGAGTAATAATGACAATACGGGGTCGAGACTCATAGATAACATGGCCCTTCCACATATACGAATGGCCCAAGAGAACATCACATACATCCCGTGAGGAAACATCACATAATACCTCATATTTGAAGGGATAGATGCCATATCAAAATCGACACTATTGGCTGACACGAAGATCTCATCCCTGGAAAAGAAAATCGATGTTGTATGGTTGTGGGTGTGGTGTTATCGTCAATCCAAAATATTTGATGACCTTTGATGATATGAGGTTCTTCTTCCTTTTTCTATCAACAATAAAATGAAGCAGGGTCCCCTTCACCCACATCTATGAATGAAGAAGGTGCTCCCCCTCTTCAAAATCTGTTGGTTCTTTTGGTTGAATTGTTGCGGTTGCGACAATAGTAGTGTGGTCTGCGTCAATGATTTGTCTTCTACCAATATTTTTTGAATCAGATCCCGAATCAGGGTTCGGATCCTTGTATTTGATATCAACCACCAATGATTGTTTTGAGCGACACTCATGAGTGTTGTTCCAGGGGATTTTGTGGAAATCACACCACTTTCCAGTGTCCTTGTTTGTCTTCCTGTGACCCTTCTTTTCCTATGGATTAGACTGGTTTTCGGGAGGATGTTTGTTAGGGCCTTATTTATCATACTTTGGTTGTTGCAGATTTACAGATCCAAAATCCCATTTGTTCTGGTGCCTAAATTTATGATCTATTTTGACAACATATCGATAGGCAACTCCCAGTGATGAGATGTATAGAAACTCCATTTCAGTTTGGATGTACATGTGTAGAGCCCCACAATATTTCAGAACCAAATATTGCTCATAATATTTGATACCCATCTTGGTGTGCAAGGTATGGATGGTATTTTTGAACTCTGACATTGCTTGGCCCCTCTCTTGATGCAGCATGTCCATCTCATGTATTGGTCGTCATAGTTACCAACAGGGTAATACCTCTCCTTGACCACATCCACCAAAAAATCCCATGTGTGGTCAACCACATATATTGTGGACTCTTCTGTGGAAATTTTATCCCAGTAAATTTCCCACCAATGTTTGACATGGGGGAGAGCCTTAAGGAGTGCGAAAGTGATATTTTCCACATCGAATAAATTGTGAACAAAGAAATAACCTATTAGCATATTTAACCATTTTTTTATGGCATCCACATCTATCTATCCTTCAAATATGAGAATATAAAAATTAACGTGTACCTTGAAAGGAGAAGTACCTTCAAAGTGGTCTCTTGATGAAGACACACCGGTTGTTATCAGTAGATATTGAAGGATGTGGGAAAAATTCTCCAACATTTTGTCCCTCTGTTGTGTGAGAGCTTGATCAAGCAACAAATTAATAGAATCGTTTTCTCTGTCATTTTTATTTTCTTCCACCATGGAGTGTTTCTTGGGTGTGCGAGAGTGATTTTCCTGAAGACAGAAAATATCGATACCCAACTTTCTATACTCGGACCTTGTCGGGGACATACATTGAAAAAATGATCAAGAGCAGTCTACTCTGATACCACTGATCTGGATTATTTTTGGCATGAAATGAGAGAAGAGATATAATAGCAGAATGTATAGAGATATATAATATATCCAATAATATTATATATATATATATATATATATCAAAGATATAACCATAAATACATAGATACAATAATACACAATTTCTATTAATGAGCGAAATATACAAAACTGTAAAAATACAGAGTGAAAGACTCACTAGAATGGTGACAGCTTATCTCTGAGAAGAGATGTGACCACTACTCACATTTGAAAGAAGATGATTACAATGAGACTCTAAAGGAATTTTAATAGAAATAAAATCCAAAACCTAACCCTGAAAGATGAAAAACCAATAGTTTTGTGGACCCCGTTTTGGGTAGTTTGGTGTATCAACTTCCCAGGGGCGTAACTTTGGCATACAATCTTTTTTTGGGGTGCACAATAGCTCGTTGGAAAGGCATCGTCGAGGAGATTCATTTTGGGGGATCAAAGAGAGCCTTTGGTTATTATTTAGGTGTTTGATCATGAAAAAAATTCATTTATGCACTCAAAATGGACCCAGAAGTTTAGGAACTGGAAAATTCCTAAAAATAGTAAATGGCCAGAAAATTGTTTTGAGCTAGTTGGAATAGGTGGGTGACAACCAATTTCCACATGGATAACTACATGTATATTATGGGTGCTATATTCATGTATAGAGACAATGAGTATCACCTTATCAATGACAATAAATCCTTCATCATCAACACACACAAAAGTAAATAAAAAAATTCACTGGTAAGTGCCAATCAAGCTAAGAAATTGATCAGTTCTAGCAAGAAATATGTTTTACTTTTATTAAGAGAAAATATTTTTGATGATGATTCAATAATAGTAAAGGAATCCCTCGAGGGGTGTAATAAATAAATAAAAAACATTATTTGGAGGATTTTCTATATGCATACAAAGGAGTGTTCCAGGAGCCTAAAGCAATACCACCCAAGAGGGAAATGAAGCATGAAATACTGATATTTCTTGACTCCCCATTTCTGAATATTGGGTTGTATAGATATTCTATTCTAGAAGCAAATGAAGTGAAGAAGAATATGTAACAATTATTAGAGTAGGGTGTGATTCGACCAAGCACCTCACCTTGTCATTCACCTATCATAATTGTACCAATGAAGGATGGGACTTGGTGAATGTGTATTGACTACATGGCATTGAACAAGATTACGCTAAAGAATATTGACCCTCTTCCCAGGATTGATGATCTATTGGACCAAAAACAACATGCTCAATGCTTCACTAAGATAGATTTGAAATGAGGATATCACCAAGTACGAGTCAAAGAAGAAGATATATGGAAGACTACCTTCAAGATGAGGCAAGGTTTGTATGAGTAGTTGGTTATACCATTTGATTTATACAACACACCAACTACATCTATGAGACTAATGAATGATGTTGTATTCCCTTATCTAGATTCATTTGTTCTTGTCTATTTGGATGATATACTAGTTTATAGAGCTATTTGGGAGGAACACATCTCACATCATATGCAGGTGTTCGAGACCATGAAGAAGCATCACTTGTTGGTCAATATCATAAAATGTGAGTTTTCTCAGTAGTATTTGGTGTATCTAAGGTATGTGATTGGTGGAGGAGAGTTCAAGAAATATCTCTACAAGATGGAGGCCATCATGAAATGGCTAGTTCCTACAAATTGCACAAAATTTAGGATGTTTGTTGGGGCATCATAGTACTTGAAGAAGTTCTTAGCTTTGTTTTTCAGTAGTAGTTGCACCACTCCATGCAATAACAACATGTAGTAAGAGTTTCCAATAGGGGACGAATCAACATAAGACATTTAATGAGATGAAAATAAATATTAGTCAAGCAGCAGTGTTTGCGCTACCAAACTTGTAGAATCCCTTCGAAGTGGAGACAAATGCAAGTGGGTATTCCATGGGAGCAGTCTTGATACAGGAAGGCATTTATGCTATCGTTTTAAAGTATTTCATGGTGTGGTCCTCAACTACCCTACCTACGACAACGAGCTCTATGCCTTGGTACAAACTTTCAAAATTAGAAGCACTATTTGACGGGAAAAGATACCATCATACACACATATCACCAGTCAATCTAGTATTTACAAGCCCGGAGTAAGTTACAACAAACAAGACACTACAAATAGATGGGGTTATTACAAAAATTTCATTTGGCCATAAATTATAAGAATGGTAGTGCATACAAACATGCATACATAGAAGATGAGGACTTCAAGGAGGTGTTTCAATAGCTACATGGGAAAATTCAAATAGAATATGGTGACAACAAGGTTGACTATCATTTCCAAAATGGTCTACTCTACAAGCTCGAAAAACTTTGTGTTCCTAAAGGTGAACGATTGTAGTTTATCAGAGAGGCTCATGCCTCCAAGGTTGCATGACATTTTGGTGTTGGGAAGAAAATTGCCAACTTATAAAGGTATGTGTATTGGCCCAAGATGCAATAATATGTAGCATAGTATATTAGAGGATGTATAATTTGTTGTAACAACAAGCCCAATAACAAGAAGCAAGGTCTATACCATCCATTACCTATACCCACTCGACCTTGGGAAAATATTTCCATATATTTTGTGGGAGGTTTATCAACAACTAGTAAGAGACACGACTATCTATTTGTGGCAGTTGACAGGTTAAGAAAAATGTGCATTATCATGCCCTGTAAAAACACCATCAAGAGACATGAAGCATCAAAATTGTTCTTTGAATAGGTCTAAGTGCACTTTGGGATACCAAGGAGCATCATCCTAGATAGGGACACAATATTTCTCAGTGCCTTCTAGACTACATTGTGGGAGAAGATGAACACTAAGCTCAAGAGGTCTACAACATTTCATCCACAGAAAAATGGATAGATAGAAGTAGTCAAAAATACTTTGGTGCAAATTTTGAGGTGTTACAATCATGGATGATTTTAGGGGCTAATTTTCCATGGTTTTTCCAAAAAGGAGATTCACTATTTTAAAAATTATTCGCCCAAATTCTATAGGATAAAATTATTTTACCTTAAAAATCACCAAAATATTATAAAAGCTATATAAAATCCTTAGAAATTTGAATATTTTTACAAAAGTATCGCCAAACATTTATAGTTGGCATAAGAAGGAATAGTAAGATTCACTAAGGTTTCTACATTTTAAAATAAATTTCCATCCTTAAAATCATCCCTGGTTACAATCAAAAGCGTTGGAAGACCTGGGATGAAAATATGATCTATATACAACACTCGTATAACAGAGCAATCCACACTTATATTATTAAGTCACCTTTTGAAACTTTCTTTAGATATTTTCAACCTTCACCCTTATATGTTGTATATGGAAAACAAGGAGGAGAGAGGAAGGACCTCATAGGAGATGCATTAAAAGAAGAAAAAATTGTTTAGAAGATTAGACATATCCATTTGCAATTACATGAGACACTGAAGAAGTCACGGGAAAAGTACAAGGTTAGACATGAACAGAACATAACATAGAGAACATTTAGAGTGGGAGACAAAGTATGGTTACAACTGAGTAAGGAAAGACTACAGAGTCTTGGTAAGAAGATCAAAGATCTACGGTATGGTTCTTTTGAGGTATTGGAAAAAGTGGGAGATAATGCCTACATACTCAGTCTACCCCCATACATGCACATTTAATCAATAGTGAAAGTGGAGAATCTCAAACTCTATGAGCCCTCCATGTTGGATTAGGAGGAGAGTAGGTCCTACCTTATATAGAGGATTTATCACTAGATGCTCAAAAAGAGTTGGTAGAGGATACGATTTTGCAGAAGCGGTACATAACTACAAGGGGAAACATGACCTTTGGCAAGTTGGGTTGAAAAGAAAAATTCTAGGAAAACAAAGTAGTAATCCAGGGAGAAGGTAAAGGAAAAATGTCCTCACCTCATTCAGTGTTGATTAAGGTTGGTTGTCATTGATGTCAACCATTGAAGAAATTCTGGTAGAAAATTCGAGTAGAACAAAGGTTTGGGTAATGGACCCAAGGTTGTTTCATGTATAATGGTATGAGTTTTAATATATTTGAAGGCAATACTATTCTATATGGATAGTACATGTCATGCCATTTATGGGGGTATGTGGAACGTCACATAACTCCTCACAGTTTGAGAGTTATGGCATTATGAAGTTGGAGGACCCTCATATGTTGGCTTGAAGCCCCAAAAGGTCAAAAAAGTAACAGAGCTTGCAAAGAAAAAAATATTATTTAAATGATAAAGTAAAGTGACAAAGTCAAGAAAGATTATTTAAATAATAAAGTGAAGTGACAAAATCAAAGAAGATTATTTAAATGATAAAGTGAGATGACAAAGTCAAGGAGGAATATTTAAATGATAAAGTAATGGAGAAATTTCTAATTATGGAAAGTAGTTAACCCTAAAAATGAGTAAAATGGGTTAAGTGACCTAGAAATATGTTAAGTGACCTAGAAATGGGTTAAGTGGCCTAGAAATAGGTTAAGTGACCTAGAATATGGAGAGTATAAATAAGAGGCAAGGCTCTCTAATTTTACATCACACTTGAGAATATTGAATATCTATAGGTGAATGAGGTAACCAAAGGATATATAAGTCGAATTTAAGAGGGAAGGTGAAGAAAAGAAGGTCGGAATTCAAGGGAGGATAAATTCTTTTGATGATGTTTTCTAAGGTATGTTGTTTATAGGTCATCTCCCCATTTTTGCAATAGATTTTTTTCTATAATGATTCAGAACATGAAATTGTAATTCCATTGAGGAAACATATCCAAGTATATGTGGTAAAAAATTCAGTTTGTGGTTCGTTGTATTTTTGGAGTTACACTCCATCGAAAATAGGGTTTGTGGCTAGTCCTGAAACTAGTTTAAAACAGGTGTTTCGGGTAAAAACATCATAAATTATTCATAACAGATCCAAATGTGTTGGTTAGAGTACAGTATCTAGTATGCTTTGTAAAATTTTCAGATCGATTCAATAAATATTATGTGCAGGGCATGCTCTACAAGGTATCTCTCTAGAATAAGCCAGAATTCAGCAAGGTATGTCATTTTTGCTATAACTCTTTTTCTGAGAGGTTCCAAGTAGTGACACCTGGAGGAATTGCATAAACACACTGAAGAACATTTATATAATTTTCAGATCTTTATTCATTACAGGTACATAGTTATGATTATTTCAAGTTAGGGTTGTTGACTAATCCAAAACTAGTCATGTGAGACTGAAGAAAAGTTTGATGAAAATGCTAGTCTCGTGTTGTTAAAGTTAAGGAAGTTTTGCAGGTATGTGATCATATACACCAAGTCTATTAAAGAGTTACAAATCATATTTGGATAATGATATTGATGAGGGATTTTGGTTGAGGTACATGTTGGGTACATGGTTGAGACAAGTAGGTGATGAGTTGGCACATACATGAGGTGTATAGTTGATGATGCTAGTACATATTGATGAGTCATAGTTGATGAGTAGTTGACACATGATTGGTACATACTTGGTACATGGTTGGATGAACTTGTTTATGGTACAGGTTGATTACAAGTTGTTTGGTATAGGTTGATTAGAGGTTGAGGTACAGGTTGATGCATGGTAGATGCATGGTTCAGGGTTATTGGTACATGTTTACAATGGTTTGTCTCACAGTAATAGTGTGAAAGTGGTTCCATCATTCTACTTCTACTTCAAGGCAGCTGGACAGGGCAATGACAGGTGGTTGTAGCCACCTTCTAGTTGTAGATGGAGAACATAGGGGGTTGTAGCTAGAGAATAGGGAAGTTGGAGCTTCCTTGAGGTTATAGCCTGAGAAACAATGGGGTTGGATCCTCCTTCCAATTGCAGGTGGAAAACAAAGGAAGTTGGTACTTCCAATTATTGTAATTCTTCAAGACATATAAGAAAAAACATTATGTGGTTTTATCCCGCTTTGGGTTTCCACGTAAAACACCAGTGTATTGTGTATGTGTATGATTGTTCATTTTTTCATTGCTTATTTACTCAGCAATTATCGGATGATAATGCTACATTGATATAACACTTGGATTATATGGTTAAAAATTATTAAATTACTTTATTACTGATTCACCCACCTCTCAGTAATCCAAAAATTGGTATCAGAGCAGGTTCCTTCAGAAATCAGTTTAACCACTGAAAGGTAGATCATGGAGAGAAACAACTTGTATAAAAATGGAATATCATAGTTCAATGGACAGAAGTATGCATTTTGGACCATAAGGATGAAAACATATATACAGGCACAGGGATTTTAAATTTGACAATCAATTGTAGATGGATACACAACACCAGCAGTTCCGCTAACAAATGGCAAAGCAGGGAAACTCGGTCAAAATAATTCCAAAGCCAAAAATTCACTTCTGAATGGTCTTAGTGAAACGATATTCACCAAAGTTGCACATTGTAAATCCGCTAAAGAGATTTGGGACAAACTTCAAAATATTTATGAAGGAGATTCAAAAATCAAAGCAACAAAGATTCAAACTTACACAGGTCAGTTCGAACAACTTAAGATGAAGGAAGATGAGAATATTGCAGCTTACTTTTTACGAGTTGATGAAACAGTAAATGCAATCATAGGATTGGGAGAAGAATTAAAAGAATCTGTAATTGTTAAAAAAAGTACTAAGATCTCTTCCTATGAGATTTGACCCTAAGATATCAGCACTAGAAGAAAGATCAGATCTAAACTCAATAAGCATGGATAAATTACATGGAATCTTCACAGCATATGAAATGAGAACTGAACAGAAAAAACCATATATAAAAGAAGCAACCTTAAAATCATCCAAAAATTCAAAGCAAAAGGGAAGGAAAAAAGAAGAACATACCAACAACAGTGACGTCTCGGAAGATGATGAAGAAGTGACCAACTTTGTCAAAAGACTGAACAAGGGAACCGATGGTAGGTATAGAGGTAAACTTCCTTTAATTTTTTTTAATTGTGATGCTATTGGTCATTTTTGTAACAAATGTCCTTATATGAAAAAGAGAAATTATGAAGGTTACTCTAAAGGCAAACAAACATATAAAGGCAAAAGAACCAAAAAGAAAGTTTTCAAGAAAAACTTATACACCAAAGAAGACATCTCATCATCAGATGAAGATGAAGTTAGTGACAGTGAGACAGAAAGAGTTATATTCATAGAAGTAGAAGACTCTCATAAATAAGACTCTGAAGAGGAATATGAAGAAGCTGAAGAAGAATATGAAGAAGTCGAAGAAGAAATTGAAGAGGTAGAAGTTGACTACCGAGAGGAATTAATGTGTGCCATAGAAGTTATCAGAAGAGAAAAGAAGAAAAACAAGAAACTACAAGAAGAACTAGAACAAATGATCACAAATTTGAAGGTTCAAATAGAAGAAGATAAAATAATTGAAGAAGCACTCAAAGAAATACTAGAAGAAAAATACATCATTGGAAATTTGGAAGAAAAAATTGTCACGTTAAGAAAGGATCTTCAAAAGAAAAATATGCAGAACAACTCAAAATTTTTGGATGACATTATCAGTAGTAAAAAATCACATCATGACAAGTTTGGATTTGGATACAATCAGACAGAAAAATGATCAAGCTCCAAAACAACAGAGCAAGAAACATATCCAAAAAGCTATGCAAAAACAATCAAGAGGGATAAGAATATCTACAAGGAAGATTACAGGGACACTCCTCCACCGAGAAGATTCAGATTTCAGAATCAACAACCAACAAATAGGCCTCAGGAAGAAGAAGAATTTATAAGAGTACCTCCTTTCAAAATATCTTCAACTCCCAGGTATCATACTATTTTTTTTGGTTTATGTTATGCATGTAATAATTTTGGACATAAAGATGTGAATTGTGGAGCTAACAATAGAAACACAACAACTTTGAAATTCATACACAAAGGGGTTATCCAAGAAGGCCTAGTGAAACACAGAAAAAAAGTTACAACAGTTTTGAATCTTTCATCACTGAAGTGGAATGTTACAAATGTAACAATTTTGGACACATGGCTAAAGATTACAGAATGACAGTCCCTCCTAGATAACCGCAACAAAATAACAACAGTCACAGACAGGAACCACAAAAAAGGACATGGATAAGAAAGAAGGATCAGTATAGAAATGAAGAATGCACACTTGCTTTAAAAGCTAAGCAGAAGAAACTTGGTTGGTATGTTGATAGTGGTTGTTCAAAACACATGACATTACAAAAGGAAAGAGATGGACCAGTCTCCTTCGAAAATGATGATTCAGCTAAAATCATTGGAAAAGGCACAGTCAGAATTGGGAACAAGAATACCAAGGAAGAAAATGTTCTACTAGTAGAAGATATGAAACATAATCTTCTAAGTGTAAGTCAAATGTGTGACCAAGGTCATAAAGTTACTTTTGATTCACAAAAGTGCGAGATAATAAAAGAAGGTTCATGAAAATTGATTTCTACAGCTGCGAGAACTTCAAGCAACATATATGTATTAAGTGAAATTGGAAATGAAAAGTGTTGTATAGGAAAAGAAGATTAAAGTTGGCTATGGCACAGAAGAATGGGTCACATAAATTTTGATAACCTTGTCAAAGTTAGCAAAAGAGAAGAATTCAGAGAAATGCTCTAGATCACGAAACCAACCAACACTTTATGCAAGCATTGTCAACAAGGAAAGCAAACAAAGACTGGGTTCAAATCAAAGGAATATTAAACGACAATACCACTGGAAATTGTGCATACTGATCTAGTTGGAACAACTACAAAAAAGGGTTTAAAAGGTGAGAAATAATTTATGTTATTAGTTGATGATTATACAAGAATAACTGCAATTTTATTTCTCAAGAATATGTCAAAAGCTTTTGAAAACTTCAAGATCTACAAAGAAATGGTTGAAAATGAAATGGATTCAAAAAACAAATGCTTGAGATCTGATAATGGAGGAGAGTTCACTTCAAAGGAATTTATGGACTACTGCAACAGTCATGGAATAAAAAGACAATTCTCCGTTGTTAGGACACCTCAACAGAATGGAGTTGTTGAAAGAAAGAACAAGAAAATACAAGAAATGGCTCGAAAAATGCTAAGGGATTCCAAATTGACAGATATATTTTGGACACAGACAGTTCATATAACATTTCACATTCAAAACAAAGTAATGCTCAGAAACAACACTAACAAAACTCCCTACGAGCTATGGAAAGGAAGACCAACAAATGTGAAGCACTTCAGAGTTTTTGGAAGCAAATGCTACATCAAAAGAGAATATGGAAAAATGGGAAAGTTTGGCTCTCATGTGGACAAAGGATTACTTGTTGGTTACTCAAGTACAAGGAAAGCATACAAGTGTTACAATATGAGATTGAACAAAATTGTAGAAAGCATCAATATAACAATTGATGAAACAGGGAGACCAAAATCAAAGGAAGAAGAAAATGAATCAATGGAACAACTTTTCAAATAAGGAGAAGAAGATGAAAAGGAAGTAGAAGAGGAAGATGAAGAGAATCTGACAGAAGTAGAAGAGCAAGTTCAACAAGTGCCTCCAAAGACACCTAAAAGACGAGTACAGAAGAATCATCCTTCAGATCATATTATTGGAAACAAAGACGCAGGAGTTGAGACTAGAAGAAGAATCTGTTCACCAGAACAAACACACCTAGGACTCACATCTACAATTGAACCAACCTATTTTGAAGAGGCCAACAAGGATGAATTTTGGAACAAGGCCATGGACAAAAAATTGGATCAAATAGAGAAAAATGACACTTGGGAATTGGTTCCAAGACCAAAGGATAAGAATGTGATTGGCACAAAGTGGGTATACAGGAATAAATTGAACGAAGATGGACAGGTTACAAGTGACAAAGCTAGATTAGTATGTAAAGGATATGCACAGGTTGAAGGAATCGACTTTGAAGAGACATTTGCCCCAGTTGCCAGAATGGAAGCAATCTGGTTGCTTTTAGCTTATGCATGCTCCAAAAATATTAAAATGTATCAGATGGATGTAAAATCAGCTTCTCTGAATGGGGAACTTGAAGAAGAAGTCTACATTGAACAACCTGAAGGATTTCATTTGTCATAGAATGCAGACTATGTGTGCAAATTAAAGAAGGCCTTGTATGGTCTAAAACAAGCTCCTAGAGCATGGTACTCTAGAATGGATAAATATCTATAGTAGGAAGGGTTCAGAAAAGAAAGTGCAGACAACAACCTCTACATCAAGGTAAGTCAAGGTAATATTTTATTAATTGAAATTTATGTTGATGATATTATTTTTGGTAGTGATAATGACAGGTTAAGGAAAAAATTTGCAAAGGATATGCAGAATGAATTTGAAATGTCATTACTTGGAGAGTTATCCTTCTTTCTGGGAGTTTAGACACGTCAAAGCAACCAAGAAATTTTTATTTCTCAAACCAAGTATAACAGAGAAATGATAAAGAGGTTCGGAATGGAAGATTGCAAACTAGTTATCACTCCCATGAAAACCAGTTGCAAGTTAAACAAAGATGATGATTCAAAGTATACAAATCAGAGGGAATATATGTCAATGATTGGTAGCCTACTATATGTGACAGCATCTAGACCATATGTAATGCAGGCAGTTGGACAAGTGGCACGATTTCAAGCAGCACCAAAGGAATCACATTTGTTAGCAGTGAAGAGGATTTTCAGATATCTCAAAGACACAGAAGAGTTTGGATTATGGTATCCAAAAGGAAAGGATCTATCTCTTATTGCCTACATAGATGCAGATTGGGCAGGTTGTATTGATGACCAACGAAGCACCACTAGAGAAACGTTCTACTTGGGTGAGTGTTTAGTATCATGGATAAGCAAGAAACAATCATCAGTATCTCTATCTACAGTCAGGGCAGCGTATATTGTAGCAACAACATGATGTATACAGGTTCTTTGAATGAAACAAACTCTGATATATATACAGGTTGAGTATGATGATCCCATTCCAATCTATTGTGATAATAAAAGCACCATCAGTATCTCAAAGAACCCGGTGATTCACTCCAAAATGAAGAATATTCCAATCAAGTATCACTTTCTATGGGAACAGGTTGCAGAAAAGAACATCAGAGTTGAGTATGTGGGCACAAAAGAACAAGTGGCAGACATCTTTACAAAACCACTTCCACGGGAAGCATTTGACTATATTCTCCAGAGACTCAGAGTTATTTCTACTCCAAAATGAATGATTTTGAATTCTTATCTTATATGTCTTAGATGTACATGAGGAAGCACCATAAAGAGGACAATTCAGTTAGGGGGAGCAGCCCCAGACGAAAAGATACCTTTGTCATTGATGACAAAGGGGGAGATATTTATGAGATGCAGAGGAAAAATGCATGATTCCAGGGGGAGAAATGGTCATAGATATGCAGATAATAGAGACATGGTTCTAGGGGGAGCATGAGTGATATAACTTCAGTATTGCATGAAATGATTTCAGTATTGCATCAGAGTGTTTCTGTCAAAGCCAATGGGGGATATTGTTGATTAAGGTTGGTTATTATTAATGTCAACCCTTGAATAAATTCCGGTATCGAATTCAAGTATCACAAAGGTTTGGGTAATGGACCCAAGGTTGTTTCATGTATAATGGTATGAGTTTTAACATATTTGAAGGTAATACTACTCTATATGGATAGTACATGCCATGCCATTTCTGGGGGTATGTGGAACGTCACATAAATCCTCACGGTTTGAGAGTTATGGCCTTATGAAGTTGGAGGACCCTCATATGTTGGCTTGAAGCCCCAAAAGATCAAAGAAGTAAAAGAGTTTGCAAAGAAGAAATTATTATTTAAATGATAAAGTAAA